>KV019059.1:72797-86035 GCA_001598015.1 Dorcoceras hygrometricum | reverse complement strand
TTACCATGATCCGTTGGGCAAGTCCGGAATTGTGATTCCGGAGCCACAATGGTTGTGGGCACACGACTAGCTGTATCCCTGAACCATTGAGGGTCACACAAGTAATGGATTCGAGATTTCCGCACGGAAACCAAGCTCAATGTGTTGAGCATGGGAAGAGTATTTTGGGGAGTGCGACTTCCTAAAAGTCAACAGGGGTCAAATCGTGATTTTCCGCTGTTGAGGGGCAAAACGGTCATTTTGCACTGGGGTTCTGAAAAATGGTTTTTCAGATCATAGTATTCAGTTTTGGAAACTGAGTCGATCGGTCTAATCTGATCGGCGATCAGAGTTATGATGAAGTCACGGTGATAGGGATGAACCGAATGTTCATACGTTGGACCCGGGCCCGTTGGGCCGGTCCAAGTCTATCACAAGTCTATTTAAATAGACTTAGAGGCTTTAATCAAAAGACTTGACTCTTGATTACACAACCCTAACCCTAAAAGCACACGCCTCCCTCCTCTCCCAAATCGCCACCGCTGCTCGCCTTGCACCGCCGCCGCCGCCGCCTCCCACGCCGGAATTTGTTCCGACCAACTTTTTGAGGAGTTTCCGTCCGTGCCTATCTTGTCAGGCCTTCTAGTGCAGTCTGACGAAGGAGTCTCCCTTCCAGTCGTGGACCTGATTGACGTAATCTACCGCCACCTACCGTGAAGTGCCGGTTTCCTCGTGAAACTGGTCGGAGCCAGGCGCCTAGACGCCAGCAAGGTAACTGCCTAAACGCCCTATGAATGGTTCATAGTTTGCATGAATAAAATTGTATTGAACGTTTCCCGGCCTAATTTTATTCATCCGCTGCCTTTCCGTGAGACGGGATCCGGATCCGCCACGGTTCCCCAACAGTGGTATCAGAGCCAAGGTTCGGATCTGATCAATACAATTGTTGCCAAATTGTATCTAATCTATTGAATTTCAGATTGAATCGATTGAAACAAAAAAAAATTTTCAGCCGGCCGCCGCCGCATGCGGCGACTCCCCTCCTCGCGCGCACATGTATGCGCATCACATGCGCATAGCGGCCGACCAGCGTCGCTAGTTTCACGCACTCGTTGCGCGATCTGGTGGCCGACGTTGCACGGCCATAGCGCCACTGTTATGCGCAAACCGTTGCGCATGGTGGCCGGATGCTTGGCGCCGCTACACGCATGAGGATCGGCTGCTGGTTTTCGCGCATGGATTGCACGATATTGGAGTGGCCGCCGCGCTGCTGTGTGCCATGGATGGCGCGTGATTGGAGCTTCATGGCCGGCCAGTGTACTGCGGCCGTGCGCAATGGATTCTCGTCGTCGGGCGCAAGTTGTTGCGCCATGTGCTGCGCAATTCGCAGCAGCGTGCGGCCATGCGCCGCACGCCATCTTGGCGGCGACTGCCGTCCGGCGATGCTCCGGCGATGTCGTGACGGCTGATTTGTTTTCTAGGGTTTAGTTCGTGCCTGTCCCGGACAGCTCGTGAAGTTTTCGGGCCGATATTCGATATCGGGCCCGTTTTGGTCGATTTTGAAATTTTGAGATTTTTGGGCCTAAAATTGGTTTTAAGCCCAAATTGATACAATTAAATTGCAAAATACGATTTTAATTTTGAAATATGATATTATAAATTAAATATGATTTTGTTGATTAAAATTTGATTTTATCGACAAAATACGATTTTATTATAAAATGCGATTTCGTAATTAAAATATGATTTTGTGGATAAATAATTTGATTATTTAATTTATGCATGTTAATTAGATTATCTGCATGATTGGGATGATCGAGAGCCGTTCCCAATTTGTTAGGTGTATGCGATAGGTTTTCATGATTTCGGTTTGTAAATGTTATTGATTATCATTATTTAAAGTGGGTCTGTTTGTGGCTCGTTCCCACCCCTTGATAAATGTATCCCTTATATGTCATGGTAAATTTAAATGTAAAATTACTACATTTATTGGGAGGACATCCGAAGACGGTGGACAATAACGATCAAGGATATTGAAGACCGAAGATCTGTAAAACCGGAAGCATTGTAATAGGATTGCATTGCATGTTGCATTACCCCTAGGATTGGACCCAGGTCCATGGCTGGCAACCACGGACCGCATAGCTCTCGCTATCGATCATCCCACTGTTTTTATATATGTGATATAGTTAGTTCAATCCGCATGTTTTAAATATGATTTAAAATATCTGCATGAGACCAAATTTTCAAAAATAAAATCCCTCGTTTTAAATATGATTTAAAACTGATATCAAGATAAACGTTTATTCGATTAACTAAAGGGAATTTAAATTTGTTTAAATTTCCCTACCTTCCATCAACAATGGGTGTACGCCGATTCTACCCGTATACATGGCCCAGCTCATATTATTGAGGGGGTCATGTATGCCGGAAAGCTGTCCACGTCATTGACACTCGTTGTGAGTTCGGTTGGAACTCCCTTTAACGTTGGCTCATATTATTGGGGACGTTAAGGGGACCGTCCTACACGACTCAACATTGATGGGTCATCTTGACACATGATAGTAAACGGCGTCATATTATTGGGCCCTTATTGGACGTGAGGTGAATACATGGAGGTTGCACTGGTTGCAATCGGAAACTACCTTTTGGGGGTCATGGATGGCTGATATTATTCGGGTCCACGATCGCTTGATTGGGCTCCGTGTATCCACTAAAGAAACTTGCTTTCTCGATTTCATTAGATGGTGGTGAAATCGTTAAAATAGTGGGAGGGTAATTCATAAAACTTAACGACCTTATTTTATGTCTGAGTGATTATTTTATATATAGTTAGTAATGATTGTCTATTTTTCTTTTCAGTATAACTGCTTATATAATGTCTTCGTTCAAAAACCCACTCGCTGCTATACTGGATAGCAACAAGTTCACTGGTCTGAACTACCAAGACTGGCTCCGCAACCTCAACCTTGTGTTGGCTTCGGAGAAGCTTATTTATACGATAGAGAAGTGCCCTTCGAAGGAAGCCCCTGCCGATATCAGCCCTGAAGAGCTAGTTACGCTTAAACAATGGTGGGACGACGAGGTTAAAGCTCGATGCTATGTGATGGCGTCGATGTCCAATGAAATGCAACGGCGTTCAAAAACCCACTCGCTGCTATACTGGATAGCAACAAGTTCACTGGTCTGAACTACCAAGACTGGCTCCGCAACCTCAACCTTGTGTTGGCTTCGGAGAAGCTTATTTATACGATAGAGAAGTGCCCTTCGAAGGAAGCCCCTGCCGATATCAGCCCTGAAGAGCTAGTTACGCTTAAACAATGGTGGGACGACGAGGTTAAAGCTCGATGCTATGTGATGGCGTCGATGTCCAATGAAATGCAACGGCGCTTTGAGAAGACAAAGTATGCTGCTGACATACTTTTTCATCTCAAAGAACTGTATGGGGAGAACTCTCGACATGAGAGGTTCACGGCTGTCAAGGAGCTTATGACAAGACGCATGCGCGATGGGACTTCGGTCCGCGAGCATGGGGTTCGTATGATTGGGCTCGTTGAAAAGCTGTCGGGCCTTGATATCGCACTTCCACACGAGCTGTCGGTGGTGTACTTCTCCTCTCGCTACCAGCTGCATTTGACCCCTTTGTGGTCAACTTCAACATGAACAAGCTGGCACCCACCCTTGAAGAGGTGGTTAACATGCTTGTAGTGTTCGAAGGAACCATAAAGAAGGACAAGCCCGTCCTCCTTATGGGCTCTTCTTCCTCTGCGAAGAAGGCACCCAGACGCAAGGGAAGGAAGCGTTCTGCCCCTGCGAAGGAGGAAAAGCCCACCAAGAAGCCAAAGGCAAAGGCTTACAAGCCAAAAAAGCATGAGGATGTTTGTCACCACTGCCACAAGCCTGGGCATTGGAGAAGGAACTGCAAGGAGTACCTCGAGCAGTTGCGAACTGCGAAAGGTATGTTCTATATTGAAATAAATATGTCTCTTAGTTCGACTTCTTGGGTACTTGATACTGGATGTGGATCTCATATCTGCAATGATTTGCAGGTGATGACAAGAAGCCGACGTCTTAGAGAGGGTGAGACCCACTTGAGGCTTGGCAATGGAGCAAGAGTTGCTGCATTAACTATAGGAGATGTTTATTTATTTCTGTCTTCTGATTTTAAGTTGTTATTGAGAAACGTTTTGTTGGTTCCCGAATTAATAAAGAGCATTATTTCTGTTTCTATGATTGATAGTGATGGATATTCTTGTATGTTTGCTAATTCGATTTGCAATATTTACAAGAATGAATGTTTAATTTGAATTGGGGAACGCGAAAACGATTTGTACACCTTAAAATTAAAAGACGTTCCAACTCGCGATGTCGAAGCACATACAACAACGATCAAAAGGAAACACGATAACTTGAACCCAGCACAACTTTGGCACGCTAGGCTAGGTTATCTTTCTCTAAGTAGGATGAACAAGTTAGTTAGGAGTGACATGTTTGATCTGTCAAACATTAACTTCCTACCGACTTGTGAGTCTTGTCTTAAGGGAAAGATGACTAAGAAACCCTTCAAGGGCAAGGGTGAGCATGCTCAAGGCCTATTGGATTTGATCCATACTGATGTGTGCGGCCCGTTTAGTATTGGTACTAAATACGGTCACACATACTTCATCACCTTTACCGACGATTACTCTAGGTATGGGTACTTGTACTTGATGAAGCACAAGTCTGAATCCTTTGAAAGGTTCGAAGAATTCAAGGCTGAAGTAGAAAATCAACTAGGAAAAAGTATTAAAGCACTTCGATCTGATCGAGGTGGTGAATACTTAAGTGCTGAATTTCAAAACTATCTGAAAGAGAATGGATCCTCGCACAGTGGACCCCTCCGGCCACACCACAGCTCAATGGTGTAGCGGAGCGTCGTAATCGAACCCTGTTAGACATGGTTCGATCTATGATGAGCTTCACTGAACTTCCCACCTCGTTTTGGGGCTATGCGCTCAAAACGGCGGTAATGTTGTTGAACAATGTCCACACCAAGGAAGTGGATAAAACTTCATATGAGACATGGATGGGCAAACCACCAAAGTACTCATACATGAGGATTTGGGGATGTCCTGCTTACGTGAAGCAGACAGTGGGAGATAAGCTGGATACGAGATCCATCTTATGCTACTTCATTGGGTATCCAAAGAATTCCATTGGATACTACTTCTACTATCCCAGCGAAAAAAAAGTGTTTGTTTCTAGGAATGCCACCTTTATGGAAAGGGAATTTCTACTTGATATAAAAGGCAAAATAGTAGAACTCGAAGAGGTTCGAGATCCAATCAAAGTACCAGGTGAGTCTCCCGCACCTCCAGAGCCAGTACCAGAAATGGTCGCACCTAGGAGATCCGAAAGGGTTCCTAGGGCTCCTGAGAGATATGATTTTCTCCTTGAAGATGATCAAGGTGATCAAGTTGTTGGATCTGATCCAAGAACTTTCAAGGAGGCAATTTCCGATGCTGATTCTAATTTGTGGCTTGAAGCAATGCAGTCTGAGTTTGACTCAATGCATGCTAACCAAGTTTGGACTCTTGTTAATCCTCCCGAAGGAATTTCTCCTATTGGGTGTAAATGGGTATACAAGAGGAAACTTGGGCCTGATGGTAAGGTAATGACCTACAAGGCACGACTGGTCGCGAAAGGTTACACTCAAAGGAATTGTTCCTATTGAGTTTAAATGGGTATTCAAGTCGATTAGAATCTTGTTAGCCATAGACGCATGGTACGACTATGAGATATGGCAAATGGATGTGAAAACTGCGTTCCTTAATGGAAACATCAAGGAAGAGATCTATATGACGCAGCCTGAGGGTTTCACATCTGTTGGAAGCGAGCATAAGGTATGAAAGCTTCAGAGATCGATCTACGGTCTCAAACAAGCATCACGAAGTTGGAACCTGAGATTCGATGAAAAAATTAAGGAATTTGGTTTCATCAAGAATCCCGAGGAGCCATGTGCGTATAAGAAGGTAGTTAAAAGCGCTGTGACATTCCTCGTACTTTATGTTGATGACATTCTACTCATTGGGAATGATGTAGGAATGCTGCAGTCAACTAAAGTATGGTTGTCTAGTAGATTTTCGATGAAGGACATGGGTGAAGCATCCTATATTCTTGGAATACAGATCTATCGGGATAGATCGCAACGGATGCTCGGACTCACCCAAGCCACCTACACCGATACCATACTTAAGCGGTTCTCTATGGAAGAGTCCAAGAGAGGACACCTACCTATGTGCCACGGGGTCACTCTATCTAAGTCTATGTGTCCGAAGACTGATGAGGAGATTGAGAGTATGACACGTGTGCCATATGCCTCGGCAATAGGTAGTATTATGTATGGCATGATCTCCACTATACCGGATGTCGCATATGCTCTGAGTATCACGAGCCGCTACCAGGCCAACCCCGGCCAATCGCATTGGAAGGCTGTGAAGGATATTCTTAAGTACTTACAAAGGACTAAGAATATGTTCGTGGTCTATGGGGGTGGTAGACTGAAACTGGAAGGCTACACTGATTCTAGCTTCCAGTGTGACGTGGATGATTCGAAGTCAACCTCTGGATTTGTATTCATGCTCAATGGTGGTGCTGTCTCTTGGAAGAGTTCCAAGCAAGACACCATCGCAGATTCAACCACTGAGGCTGAGTACATCGCAGCATCAGCTGCTGCTAAGGAAACGGTTTGGATAAGGAATTTCGTCCAAGAGTTGGGCATCATTCCTAATGGAGTTGGTCCAGTCCCCGTGTACTGCGACAACACGGGTGCCGTTGCGCAAGCAAAGGAGCCTAGGTCTCACCAAAGATCCAAACATATACTGAGGAAATACCACATAATCCGGGATATTGTGGCTAGAGGTGACATAGCATTTGAGAGAGTCGCCTCTACGGACAACGTTGCTGATCCACTTACGAAGCCCTTTCAATGACCGTTGTTTGAGAAACATCGTGAAACAATGGGACTGCGTCTGATGAGTAGTTGGCTTTAGGGCAAGTGGGAGATTGTTAGAGTAGATGCCCAACTAGCCAACTTGTGGCGTGTAGGTTCATAGACTCTTGTATGAAACGAACTTTATATATGATATTCGCATTTTATTTATGGCATTCTTTACTTTCATTGTGTTGTATGATGATTAACAATTGCGTTGAGTAAAGACCTAAAATGCACTATAGTGTATGTTAGATGTGATAGTGGGTATGACGACTATCATGAAATACATCTAATAGTCACTGTGTATTCTGAATTAGTTCCTAGTCGATTGGGCCGTCAAAATGAGGATAAGGCCGCCCGAACTCGAGACTAGTATCTACGATGCGAAGTACCATGTTTCATTGGTAGAGAACATTGTGATGTTCTGAGAATGTAGATAGATAGTGACCTGGTGATCTATCGAACTACCCTCGTTCGAACTTTCCAAGTGGTTACCATTTGTCGAGTGGATAAGTCCGAGGTCTTGGTTGTACTGATTAGTCCTCACGACTCGAAACGTCATTGAGACTCTACATGATAGGCGTCTCACTTTGACTCGTTTGTCGACTCACTTGGGGTCATTAGGCGGCGGGATTGGGTGAGACCCCGATGCATGTAGGAGTCGATGCATCGTTGTCTAGGATTCACCGCTCGCAGACATGCGTGGATATCCTATGCTATCTGAGGGGATAATAGTGTATAAATCTCTGGCCAGAGTACTAGAAGTGTTTTAGGTAAATGGGTTTACCTAGTTACACTCGCGATGTCACTATTCGATCTCCAAGATGTATGCATAGCTATCGGATCTTTAGCGACTCTTGATTTACCAATGGTCGTTGATCTGATCGGGATATATGGATTGAAAGGACCGTGCTGTACGCTAACCACGACCAACTGGTTCTTGCAGGCACTATCATTGATACCTAGGGGATCATGGGCGATGTTGCTAGACGCTCTTACCATGATCCGTTGGGCAAGTCCGGAATTGTGATTCTAGAGCCACAATGGTTGTGGGCACACGGCTAGCTGTATCCCTGAACCATTGAGGGTCACACAAGTACTGGATTCGAGATTCCCGCATGGAAACTGAGCTCAATGTGTTGAGCATGGGAAGAGGATTTTGGGGAGTGCGACTTCCTAAAAGTCAACAGGGGTCAAATCGTTATTTTCCGTTGTTGAGGTGCAAAACGGTCATTTTGCACTGGGGTTCTGAACAATGGTTTTTCCGATCATAGTATTCAGTTTTGGAAACTGAGTCGATCGGTCCGATCTGATCGGCGATTGGAGTTATGATGAAGTTACGGTGATAGGGATGAACCGAATGTTCATACGTTGGACCCGGGCCCGTTGGGCCGGTCCAAGTCTATCACTAGTCTATTTAAATAGACTTAGAGGCTTTAATCAAAAGACTTGACTCTTGATTACACTACCCTAACCCTAAAAGCACACGGCCTCCCTCCTCTCCCAAATCGCCGCCGCCGCTCGCCTTGCGCCGCCGCCGCCGCCGCCTCCCACGCCGGAATTTGTTCCGGCCAACTTTTCGAGGAGTTTCCGTCCGTGCCGATCTCGTCAGGCCTTCTAGTGCAGGCTGACGAAGGAGTCTCCCTTCCGGTCGTGGACCTGATTGACGTAATCTACCGCCACCTACCGTGAAGTGCCGGTTTCCTCGTGAAACTGGTCGGAGCCAGGCGCCTAGACGCCAGCAAGGTAACTGCCTAAACGCCCTATGAATGGTTCATAGTTTGCATGAATAAAATTGTATTGAACGTTTCCCGGCCTAATTTTATTTTTCCGCTGCCTCGCCGGGAGGCGGGATCCGGATCCGCCGCGGTTCCCCAACACAAACGACGTCGCACCACCATCTAATTAATCATACATGTGTCTCTCTAAACGGCGTCACATCTCTCCTTGCCAAAACACCCAGATCTGAAAGACCAGATCTGATACCAACACTGACCAGCGTTCACTGATATCCAAAACGACATCGCATTGCTTTTCGGTATATACAACCCGAAACCGGTCCACAACAACTCACGAACCAGGACGGTTCACACAGCGCTATCAACTTATGCATCTCAAATCTGATTTCCTCTAAACGACGGCGTATCGCTACCCCCGCAGGATATTCAACTAGCGTATCCCAAATACATTGCGACAACCAGATTTGACCACTAACTTCAATTACATCGACCAACGCCAAAGCCGAAGTCACCAACCGGTACTCCTCAACTCTCCAAATCTGATTACTATGCCGTAGAACTCTACTGATATCCAGAGCTGTTCGAAATGCAAATATAGAAACCCTATACGCTCACCAAGCATATCAGCTCAAATCTGATTCATCACAGATATGTTTACACCAAATCTGGTCTATCCAAAACCCGATTAATTAACTCAATTAATCCAATAATCTTTCGGGTCTCACATGTCGTGTATAACAGATGGATTACAGATCGAGGACATTGTCAAAAGTACTGAAAAGGAAACCGATAAATGTTAATGAATATTTTAAAATACTTAATAAGATATAAGTATGGACTTTTACTTTATAAATCTATTCCTCCCACTGTTTTGACATTTTCACTACCCTCTAGTAAAAAACTTTTACTTTATAAATCTATTCCTCCCACTGTTTTGACATTTTTCACTACCCTCTAGTAAAAAAATGGAAACTCTTTCCTCAGTAGGTACGTAAGGTACAATTAGCGAATCATGATCTCGAATAATATCGACCAATCATGATTCCTAAGAGGTAGTTGCCAATTGCATTCTATGAAATCCTTTACGTAGACTTTTGTCTCACGTTTGAAGAGGACCCAATAATATGACATAGATCATCGTTACGTGCACGCCCATCGATATCATACCTTAATAGATGGTCACCATGAATTCCCCAATAATATGAGCAGAAATCATGGGAGTTCCACGTAGTTCACATCACAATGTCAATGATGTCACAGCTTTCTGGAGTTCGGGCCCCCTCAATATTGAGCCAAGCACCTAGCGCGGGTAGCGTTCATCATTCATCCACTCGATGGAAGCCAAGAAATTATAACTTCTTTATAATTCCCCTTTACGACTTGATATTAATTTGAATCCTATTCAAAACGAGGGTTTTTGTTTAAAAAAATTGCTTTTGCCATGTTTTCGTATGTTTGCGATTATCATAAAATAATAAAGCACATACTCATTATTTATAATATATCATGCATATATCATAACAGTAAACTAACAAGGATGATCAATTGCCCCAAAACTATAGGTCCATGCGAGCCAAACATGGACCTTGGTCCAATCCTAGGGTATGCAAGGGATGCAATGCAAAATTACACAAGCATCCAATATTTACATGTCTTGGATCTTCTCAATTCTACATGGCCCACCATCTTCAAATCTTGATCCTTACCTATAGTAAAATTTACATAAAAAAATCCATGGCACATAGGGATACATCTCATGGGGTGGAACGGGCTATAAATCAAGCCCACTTTAAAATTGATAATTATTACTAGCCAATCGAATAAAAATCCTAGCATACACCTAACAAATTGGGCTTGGGCTCTTGATCATCCCTCGTGCATAATATCACATATCATAAACCATCAATCAATTATCACAATAATAAATTGATCAAATATTGTATATCTTGATATAATCACTAATCGTCACGATTATAAATTAGATTAATAACAAACTCATTTGTTTACCATTAATTCTTTTATATCCGAATTTCTTGTGAATCACCATTCACAATAAATAATAAAAGTCACACTTTAATTATTTATTTTATGAGAAAAACATATATTTTCTGAAATTTAAACTTAAATCACAATGACATATCAATTTAGGGCCCATGACACTTGAGTATCACAAAACATCTTTTGAGAACTCTAGTGTCATATTCGTCGTCGTAGCTCCGTCGCCAGATTCCGGCCGACATCCTTAAAATTTATTTTTTTCAAAGAGGACATGAGCAGCCCGTCGGGCAGCATCTAATGCTGTCCTAGCTACCCAAAACGTGCTGCATACAACGCTGCCCTTGCTTCCCAAAATGGGCAGCATACAACGCTGCCATTTCTGACCGAAATGGGCAGCTTACAAAGCGCCCTTGCTGCCCAAAATGGGCAGAATCAAGTCCTTTGTTGCTGCCCGAAATGGGCAGCAACTATCACCAAAACAACCCCTAAAAACACATGATATGACATTTTTAAAGTGGTTAGAAATTTATCTCAAAACAATATTTTAAAAATGCTACATGACAATGAGAAACCTTGGCTCTGACACCACTTGTTGGTAGATAGATAGCTCATGTTAAAAAATGCAACGGAAGCATAAAATACAAAAGGTTGAGCACTAATGTAGCATACTAGTTAAACAACCAACAAAAGGGTGTTTAGATATTTATACCAATCAACCTTCAAAAGATTGATGATGGCTGCAAATAGATTATAAATAATCTAGCTCTTGAAATGGTAGACACATTCTACAAGCTTCCAAGAGTACACCTTTCTCAAATGGACTCCACTCAAAAATAAGGTCCACTACTAGCAAGATAGTTCCACCCAAAACATGCACTACAATATTTTGAGTGTTGTACTATTAGAAGTACAAGTTTTTCAAATAAAAAATAAGTCCAAAATTGTGAGAAAATGAGATGAAATTTCGTACAAGACAAGAGAGGAGGAGAGACAATAAGCAAGAATTATTCTATCCAAGGAAACACATGTCTTGTATATTGTGAAAGTTGTCTCCAACCTTTCATCTCCCTCTTGCATGTATATTGTATGTATAGTTGATCTATAATATACAAGATAGGCCCATGAGATTAATTAAATCTCACTTGAACACCACCAAGCCCACTGTAAAAGAATTATTGATCCTTTAAATATTTAGGCTCTACAAGACCCACTAGTATAATATTAATTCAACACTTGAATTAATTTAATTAAGTTCATCATTAGTTTTCGAAAAACACCATTTTCAAAACCAATGTCATAGCCATGTATATATTTTAATTTTTGAAACAATTTTGCAAGTTAAAATTTACATCCCCTTATAACTCCTTTTATAATTTGCTCAACTCTTTGAACAAATTTTCTTCTCATCGGAATATATAAAGCAAGTGTCTGTGTGACACTCAATGGTTCAATGATACGGCTAGAAGTGGGTTCACATATTCATGTGATTTGGACTAAACATGTCCTTATATGAAACGAACCGTACTCTAGAAATTTTGTTTTTTAAATAAAGTGCGGAATAAACATTCATAAAAAGAAAACATGGTTCGTCCATTCAAACTTTCCTCAAAATCATTTTAAAACATAAATAAATAAGTATTTCAAAACATAAAGTCATCCATACGGCTTAAAATCAGTATAAATAAAAGTTACGGAAATTGAACATGACTGATAAAATATCTGAAAATGTTTCGTAGCATAAATAAAGACGTTAGAGTGATCACGGGGTAACAGCTGCAACGGACGGTCAGAGGTCCTCGCCACCAGTGGGAACAAAGTCATCAGAAGTATCACCTGCACCGTTTAAACCTAGTGAGCCTAAAGGCCAGCATGCTCTATCTGGTAGTAACGAGGTTCGTATAGTAAAACCACATGCAAACACATAAATAAGGTATGACTTAGCATAAAATAAAAACATGCGAGTCGTGTCAGGCCCCGTGCTAATTTCTAACAATTAACACAATATAAGCGCATAATTACGGAAGCTTAAAATCAGGGCTTAAAAATTTTTCGAAATACAAAGGCCTGAACTTCAAATCATTCAAAATATTCGATACTCAAAATAGAAGTTTACTCAACTCAATACAGCAAGTAACCACATAAATCAGTTCAAAATACAGATCCCCCAAATACAATAAAACACGGGGCATTCCCCGGTTCAATACATATCATAAGTAAACTGGGACTCAGTGATGCGGGGATCGACCAACTGAACTTCCACTCGGTCCAGCTTGGTTACCTGAAACTCCTGCAAATGGGTAACACAGACCCAAACAACAAAAGCAGGAAAAGAAATACGAGGTCAAGCCTCAGTACGAAGAGCTATCAAAGCAGAAAACATACAACAAGCTATAATCAATGCTATGAATGCATGAGGGCTATCAAAAAGTCGGATAGCTAGACCAGTCTATCAACTGGCAACTCAAATCAGCCTCTATACCACGGTCTATCAACCGGGAAATCATCGGTCCGTGATCATCGGGCCCCGTCAGCCCATCACAGCCCGGTGG
>KV019059.1:32045-53158 GCA_001598015.1 Dorcoceras hygrometricum | reverse complement strand
CTATGCGCTCGAAACGGCGGTAATATTGTTGAACAATGTCCAGACCAAGGCAGTGGATAAGACTCCATATGAGATGTGGATGGGCAAACCACCCAAGTACTCATACATGAGGATTTGGGGATGTCCTGCTTACATGAAGCAGACAGTGGGAGATAAGCTGGATACGAGATCCATCTTATGTTACTTCGTTGGGTATCCAAAGAATTCCATTGGATACTACTTCAACTATCCCAACGAAACAAAAGTGTTTGTTTCTAGGAATGCCACCTTTATGGAAAGGGAATTTCTACTTGATAGAAAGGGCAAAATAGTAGAACTCGAGAGGTTCGAGAACCAACTGAAGTACCGAGTGAATCTCCTGCGCCTCTAGAGCCAGTGCCAGAAATGGTCGCACCTAGGAGATCCGAAAGGATTCCTAGGGCTCCTGAGAGATATGGTTTCCTTCTTGAAGATGATCAGAGTGATCAAGTTGTTGGATGCGATCCAAGAACTTTCAAGGAGGCAATTTCTGATGCTGACTCTAATTTGTGGCTTGAAGCAATGCAGTCTGAGTTTGACTCAATGCATGCGAACCAAGTTTGGACTCTTGTTAACCCTCTCGAAGGAATTGTTCCTATTGGGTGTAAATGGGTATATAAGAGGAAACTTGGGCCTGATGGTAAGGTAATGACCTACAAGGCACGACTGGTCGCGAAAGGTTACACTCAAAGGCAAGGTGTTGACTATGATGAAACCTTCTCGCCAGTCGCAATGTTCAAGTAAATTAGAATCTTGTTAGCCATAGCCGCATGGTACGACTATGAGATATGGCAAATGGATGTGAAAACTGCGTTCCTTAATGGAAAATTAAGGAAGAGATCTATATGACGCAACCTGAGGGTTTCACATCTGTGGGAAGTGAGCATAAGGTATGCAAACTTCAGAGAACGATCTACGGTCTCAAACAAGCATCGAGAAGTTGGAACCTGAGATTCGATGAAACAATTAAGGAATTTGGTTTCATCAAGAATCTCGAGGAGCCATGTGTATATAAGAAGTAGTTAAAAGCGCTGTGACATTCCTCGTACTTTACGTTGATGACATTCTACTCATTGGGAATGATGTAGGAATGCTGCAGTCAACTAAAGTATGGTTGTTTAGTAGATTTTCGATGAAGGACATGGGTGAAGCATCCTATATTATTGGAATACAGATCTATCGGGATAGATCGAAACGGATGCTTGGACTCACCCAAGCTACCTACATCGATACCATACTTAAGAGGTTCTCTATGGAAGAGTCCAAGAGAGGACACCTACCTATGTGCCACGGGATCACTCTATCTAAGTCGATGTGTCCGAAGACTGATGAGGAGATAGAGAGTATGACACGTGTGCCATATGCCTCGGCAATAGGTAGTATTATGTATGGCATGATCTCAACTAGACCGGATGTCGCATATGCTCTGAGTGTCACGAGCCGCTACCAGGCCAACCCCGGCCAATTGCATTGGAAGGCTGTGAAGGATATTCTTAAGTACTTGCGAAGGACTAAGAATATGTTCATGGTCTATGGGGGTGGTGAACTGATATTGGAAGACTACACTGATTCTAGCTTCCAATGTGACGTGGATGATTCGAAGTCTACCTCTGGATTTGTGTTCATGCTCAATGGTGGGGCTGTCTCTTGGAAGAGTTCCAAGCAAGACACCATCGCGGATTCAACCACTGAGGCTTAGTACATCGCAGCATCAGCTGCTGCTAAGGAGGCAGTTTGGATAAGGATTTTCGTCCAAGAGTTGGGTGTCGTTCCTGATGGAGTTGGTCCAGTCCCGGTGTACTGCGACAACACGGGTGCCGTTGTGCAAGCAAAGGAGCCTAGGTCTCACCAAAGATCCAAACATATACTGGGGAAATACCACATTATCCGGGATATTGTGGCTAGAGGAGACATAGCAGTCGAGAGAGTCGCCTCTGTGGACAACGTTGCTGATCCACTTACGAAGCCCTTGCCAGGACCGTTGTTTGAAAAAAATCGCGAAAAAATGGGACTGCGTTTGATGAGTAGTTGGCTATAGGGAAAGTGGGAGATTGTTAGAGTAGATGCCCAACTAGCCAACTTGTGGCGTGTGGGTTTTATAGACTCTTGTATATGAAAATCTTTATATATGATATTCGCATTTATTTATGGCATTCTTTATTTTAATTAGGATTATAATGTTAACAATTTTGTTGGATAAAGACCTAGAATGCACCATATTGTATGTTAGATGTGATAGTGGATATGATGGCTATCATGAAACACATCTAATAGTCACTGTGTATTCTGAATTCGTTCCTAGTCGATTGGGCCGTCAAAATGAGGATAAGGCCGCCCGAACTTGAGACTAGCATCTGCGATGTGAAGTACCATGTTTCACTGGTAGGGAACATTATGATGTTCTGAGCATGCAGATGGATAGTGAACTGGTGATCTATCGAACTACCCTCGTTCGGACTTTCCAAGTGGTTACCATTTGTCGAGTGGATAAGTCCGAGGTCTTGGTTTTACTAATTAGTCCTCACTACTCGAAACGTCATTTAGGCTCTACATGATAGGCGTCTCACTTTGACCCGTTTGCCGACTCACTTGGGGTCATTAGGCGACGGGATTGGGTGAGGTCCCGATGCATGTAGGAGTCGATGCTTCGTTGTCGAGGATTCACCGTTCGCTTACATGCGCGGATATCCTATGCTATCTGAGAAGATAATAGTGTATAAATCTCTGGCCAGAGTACTAGAAGTGTTTTAGGTAAATGGGTTTACCTAGTAACACTCGCGATGTCACTATTCGATCTCCAAGATGTATGCATGGCTATCGGATCTCTAACGACTCTCGATTTACCAATGGTCGTTGATCTGATCGGGATATATGTGTTGAAAGGACCGTACTTGTTGGTCCGTTTAAAACTAGGATCAAAAAGAAACTAGCAGCCGCTGTTTAAAATGAGCAATTAAACTTTTGCGCACTGCTAAATCTTGAGCTGCAATAGCTCGTTGTTCTTGAACATCTAAAATCATCTGAGCACCAGAGACAGATCTGGTATGATTTAAAAATCATGCGGAAAATACCAAAACTGAATCCTATATTTTAAAACAACTTAAACAGATTTATGTGCAAAATAAATCTGTTCGAGACTTGTGCTTGTGTGCTACTGAAGTGCGATGCTAAGTAACAGCTGAACTGTAATGCGTATGAATGCGTGCTGATTTTACTTATGCGTGTATGCGTGCTAAAGTAAATAGACTGTTGAATGAATAACAGAGCACGATACAAGGCATATTTGTTTATGGAAGTTCGGATATCAACATCCTACATCTCCCCTTCTTCCACCTCGGAAGGCTCCACTAGAAGATTTGATCTGACAACTGCGTGTACAGACCCAATCCCACAACCAGCAGCTGCAAGAACTCCTAGACTCCTCAAATGCACAAACAGCCGCAGCTGTATGACTGACTACATACACATGAGTTTTACGTCTTCGTGCTTGGACGGGAACTGTGAACATATTTCGAGATTCATTCACAAACAGATGTGAATGAATCCGGGTGTGTGAGATTGATACATTGTAGCTCTCATCTCTCTGTTTTTTTCACACACAAGGGACAAGCTCTAATAAGCTAATCTAGACTCAGCAATCAACACTCGTGAAAAGCTCTTCTCTAATGGCGGTCGATTGCTTCGTCTATCTCTTCTTTTTCCCTCTGTTGGTGCACTGTCTATTCAAAGTAATTCTACCACAGTATGTAGTAGCACCAACTGAACGAACACTCAGCGTCTCGTTCTCTATCAACCGAACACTTCTTCAATGGGCGTCGCTTCAAATATATAGCCTCTGTAGAATTTCTTCCCGTTGGAAAGCTTCCAAAACTGTTCAGCGCTTCAGATGGCTATCTTGTCTTCTTTCTTTTTTTTTTGTGCAACGCTCCTCTGTAAAGTACCAACATGAGAACAGTACTTGTGTCCTTTTCTTTGCAGGCTTCTTGTCGCTTTCGCCATTTGAATTTAGCTCAGCAGTTGACATCCAGCTTTGATATCTCTTCGTCAACTGCTTCGCTGCTGATTTATCATTACGACTGCTGCGCTTTGCTACTTCTTCAATTCTTTGCGCCTGGGAACCAAGTCGACTGAATATGCAAAGCTTGCGACTGGTTGATTAGCAACAGCTGATTCAAATAAGCTCTCGACTGGATGCTGCTGTTGCTTGCGTCTGGAATTCATGTCGACTGGATGCAAAGCTTGCGACTGGTGAAATCAACGCAAAGTATTCCTGCTGAATCTTTAGCGCACGAGCAAAACGTTGTCATATCAACTTATGTAAACGACATCGTTTTGCTATCGCTTAACTCCAAATAGCATCTGCTGGTTGCACTGTAGCTTGCGACTGGTTGCTCAAACCATCTGCTGAATATGATGACATCACCGATGACGTCATCAGCACTAATTCATCTGCTGAATCTCAACACGACGTCGCTTCTTCTTATGCGCTTCACTTCATCTGCTGATAGCCAACTGCTGATTGTGATTGTTGATAGATTCATCAACAGTACTTATAAATGGAATCATCTTCTTCGATAGATTTCTCCAGCAAGCTTCTCAACTCAAGTTCCAGCTGGTTCACTTCGCTCTTTAGCTCTTCAGCTGGTTGTTATCGTTCCAGCTGGATTATCATGCTTCAGCTGATTTCTTGGCCTCCGCCTGATTACGATAGCTGATTTAACTCTGGACGTCTCCATCGCTAATTCAACTGCCGATTCCATGAACACCAAACCAACGGCTGAATGTTTATATTGCGAACCAATCTGCTGGACAAGTAATAGCTGCTGCTGATCGTCTTCTTCGTTCCTAAAATCTGTACGCTTAAGTAGAATTGTTAGAATCACAATAATAGGTTTTGTGTAATTCAAAACTTAATCAGGATCTGTAAAAACAGATCCAACAGTACTGTACGCTAACCACGATCAACTGGTTCTTGCAGGAACTATCAGTGATACCTAGGGGATCATGGCTCGATGTTGCTATGCGCTTTATCATGATCCATTGGGCAAGTCCGAAATCGTGATTTCAGAGCCGCAATGGTTGCGGGCCCACGGCTAGCTGTATCCCTGAACCATTGAGGGTCACACAAGTACTGGATTCATGATTCCCTCACGGAAACTGAGCTCAATGTGTTGAGCATAAGAAGAGGATTTTAGGGAGTGCGACTTCCTAAAAGTCAACAGGGGTCAAATTGCGATTTTCCGCTGTTGAGGGGCAAAATGGTCATTTTGGACTAGATATCTGAAAAATGGTTTTTCACATCATAATACTCAGTTTTGAAAACTGAGTCGATCGGTCCGATCTGATCGGAGATCGGAGTTGTAATGAAGTCGCAGTGATGGATATCGTCATTTGGACCCGGACCCGTTGGGCCGGTCCAAGTCCATTGCTAGTCTACTTATAATAGACTTAGGGCTTCATTACAACAAAAACACAACTCATAACCTAGCCTCCATCTATTACACACGGCCGCCCCACTCCACCTCTCCTCCCTCTCGGTCGCGCCACTTCTCACGCGCCGCCGTCGTCGGCCACGCGCCGCCGCTCCCTCGCCGGACTTGTTCCGACCATCGTGAAGAGGTGTTTCCGATCGTGCCAAAATCCATCAGCTTTCTAGTGCAGGCTGATTGGAGGAAGATTGAATCCGGTCGTGGACCTGATTGGAGGATCTACCGCCGCCTACCGTGAAGAGCCAGTTTTTCTTGTAAATCTGGTTGGAGTCAGGCGCCTAGACGCCAGCAAGTTAGCAATCTATGAACACCCTATGTATGTTTGTAGATTTTATTGAATGTATTGAACACTTTTTGGGCAAATTTTTGTTTTTCCGCTGCGCCCCGGGAAGTGGGATCCGGATCCACCATCGTGTTCCAACACACAAGACTCGAACAAACCATGAGAAAGGAGCGGTCGCGAGGCGCATGGTGGTGCGACCTTATCTTCGCCCTCTTGTGGTAGAGCCACCTTCTTCTCCTCCATGAACCACCACTAGACTCTCGATCCTTAGCCCCTTGAACAGTCCATGACCGAAGCATCATACGAAACGATCAAACACCCGTTGAAAATTATGGTACATGCATGGATCTCAAATAAGAAGCATTGATCAATTCAAATCACATACAATTCATGCAATCATTGATTAAAAACAGTATGTTAAAGTTTAAATGGTGAGAAAAGGAGAGATAGAACATGCCTTGATTTAAGAATAACGAAGAACTACATGTTACCGGGGCGAAGGACAAGAGATCGAGACAAAACAACTTGAAATCACCACAATTTTGATGAAATTCGCACCAAGGGGGAGTGGATAGGCAACGTGAATGGGGAGGAAGGGAGTAGGCTAGGGTTTCTTCAAAAAAATAGGTTTAGGAAAAATTCAAGTGTACGCAAAAGACCCCTCCAATGTTTTTATTTAGGAAAATAAAGGAGTTTTCCTATACTAACCCCTCACTAATTTAAAATGTTAAATAAAACTCTAAACGTAGGCTTTGAATCCTCAATTTTCATAATATAAAGCCTCCTCATTTTTTAAATATAGAAAAGTTCATTAAAATAGCCCGTATAGGTGAAAAACGGGTTCCCCTCGGCAATAGTACACGTCCGGAATTCAACTAGACTAAAACATGTCATGCACATCATGAAACATCAAAACTATCAATTAATCACATAAGATGACATACAATTTTCTAAAATAATTTTCTCCCTAGTCATGCACTCGTTCTCACGTAATTAGGATTTCTGGGCATTACATTCATACCTTAATCAGCTCCATATTTATCAATCAACTCCTTGATCATAAGAATGTCAGAATCAAATTCTGATAGTACCGCCTAGCAGCATCTCTTACATGACTCCATAGGTATCAAATGACAGTGCCTGCAACAACCATTCAAGTATGGATCGTGTACTGTACGGTCCCTTCAACTCATATATCCCGACTGATTCGACAACCATTGATATATCGAGAGTTGTCACAGAACCGATAACAATGTGTCATGTAGTAGTTGTATCGGAGGTGTAACTAAAGAAACTCCTTTCTTAATTACCACCTCATTCTGATCAGATATTTCCTTACTACAAATACATGAGTCACATAGGCTATCCAAATCCGTAGGTAAGTGGTGAATCCTCGACTACAATGCATCGACTCCTATATGTTTCGACACTACACTCATCTTGCCACTTAATGACTCCAGAGGAGTCAATAAACAAGTCAAAGTGTAGCGCTAGCACAAAGAGTCTCGATTTTGTCCCGGGTCATATGGACTAAGGTGTACAACCATAAACTAGGATTTTCCACTCGATAAATAAGAACCACTTGGAAAATCCTATAGGTAGGGTTGTTCCGTTCACTCTACAAGGTGCACTTATTTGCATGCTTGGACATCCCCATGTCCCCTATCAATGAAACATGGTACTCATGTCGCAAATACTAGTCTCTAGTTCAAGCAGTCATTATCCTTCTTTGCGGCAGCTAAATCGACTAGGAACGATTTAGAATACACAATATTCCAAATATGAGTTTCATGATAGTCATCTCATGACCATCTCACATTCTTTCTACTATTTGTATATTCAAGGACTTTATCTATGTAGCAAGCAAGGGTATATAGATAAACATGTGTTAGATAAACAATTTCAAGTATTATAAATATTGTCATACACAGAGTTATTACATGATCCCTCGGCCAACACTTGGCTCGACGGGCACCTAAGTCTAACAAGGATAATGGTCGCCCGAGTTCGATATTAGCCTCTATGATGTGATGTACAATGCTTCATTAGTAGGAAACATGGAGATGTTCTGAGCATGCATGATGGATAGTTACCCGATGATTTATCGAACCACCCTCGTTCTGACTTTCCAAGTGATTACCATTTTTTGAGTGGAGTAAGTCTGAGGTTTTGGTTGTACATAACTAATTCTTATGACTGCTCGCCTTGGTGCATGGGCATCCTATGATATCTGAGTAATAGTGTTACAAATCTGTGGCTAGAGTACTAGATTTGCTTTAGGTAAAGGTTTACCTTGTAGCACATGGGATGTCGCTATTTGATCTCCAAGATGTATCGCATAGTTATCAAATCTCTTCTCAATTTACCACAGCGTTGATTAGTTCGGGATATTTGAGTTGAAGGGACCGTACTATACGTTAACCATTACCTACTAGTTCTTGCAGACACTATCAATGATACCAATTGGATCATGGGGCAATGTTGTTAGATGCTTTACCATGGTCCGATGGTTAATTCTGAAAATGTGTTTTCGGAGTTAAAAGGAGTTGTGAACCCACGACTATCTGTATCCCAGAACCATTGAGGGTTACATTAGTACTGGTTTCCCAATTTCAGTGCAAAAAGTAAACTCAAGGTGTTGAGTACAGTCAGGGAGCATGACTTCCGAAAATGGATGCGGGAGTATGACTTCATTTTATCTACTGGAGTGGAACTTCTAGTTTTAGATTCACAAAAAAAAATTTCGCATCATAATGTACAGTTTTGAAAATTGTGCACATCAGCCTGATCTGATCATCGATCGAGATTATGATGAAACCACAATGATAGATTCAAAACTGGTTTGGGCTTGTCCTTGGCCCATCAACCTAGTTTGAGCCCATGAGGTATCTATAAATAGGACTAGGAAGAGGTTGAAAAGTCAACCAAGTTAATTAAAAAACCAAAGCTTGCTTAACTTTTCTTTTCCCCTCTCATCTCCTCTTGGCAGAAGCCTTCTTTGTGGCGCTGCCATCGGCGTCGCCTGTCGACGACGTTGCCACCGCCGCTCCCTACCTACATTCTCATGCACATCATTGCGATCAACCCGATGAGGAGATTATGTCCACGAAAATTTTTCTGGTTTTCTAGTGTAAAAAAGCAAAAGAGTTGGGATTCCGGTCGGGGACTGGATTAGGTGTTGCCCACAATTCAAACATTGAATGGCCATCTCCCTCTGAGGACTGGTCGAGCCAGACTCCTAGTCGCCAAAGGTAACTTATAAAACATCCTATGTATGTTTAATATTTCTTTTTTTGTATGATCATTCCCAACTGCCGCGGCTGGTCTGCGTCGGGCAAAACAATTTTAAGATCTTCCGCTGCCTCTCGGGGTGTGAGGACTAGGAATCTTTGGATTATAATTAATGAGTTAATCAGATCTAAATTGTAATTTAAACTGGAGAATCGTGTTTTGTGAATTATGGGTATCTAGCTTTGGAGAACTGGTCAAAAGCTTTTTGTGGAAATCAGCTTTAGATGCAGGAAGATTTGAGTAGAGGAGCCCAGAGCTGGAGAGAGAGAGAGTATGATTGTGATCTGATTGAGGATTTCCGGATTTGACTTAGAAGCGAATCGGGTGTGAATCGTTGAGTGAAGGGAGAGAGTAAGCGTTGGGGGCATATTTGGTGTATCAAGAGCAGCTGGAGTCCAGATTTGGAGAATACCCCACGTGAGTGAATTATAGGCGCTGTGTGGATCGGTTTGGTTTGCGATTTGAGTAGACCGGTTCGTTGTTTTCAGATTTGAGTGAGATCTGGGTGTCCAGATCTGGTCTATGTGTGAATGAGCGGGTTGTCCTGAGCGGGAAACGATGTCGTTTTGGGTTACCCGTGTAGGCGCTAGTAGAATGTATTGATGTGATGCCATTTAACGAGTACTAGATGCGATGTTGTTTAGAGAACATCAGATTTGATGAGAGCTGGACTCCGGTGCGACGTCATTTGATGATAGTCAGATCTGGTGTAGCGAGAGGAATCAGATTTGGTGTAATGCTCAGCTTTGAGCTGAGTTGACTTTCACTATAGAGTTGACTGGAGGAAATTAAAATAAATGTCGATCAACACTTAGATGATTTTGAGACCCGATATCTCTTATCTTATTCCTGTGAGCCTTAGATACATATACTGTTCATCAAACCCTTACTGTTCATCGTGTTCGATTTCCTTCGATTGCCGTAGATTTACGTGTCGTTTGGAGCAAGGTTGGTGGCGCTGAGCTCGTCTCCTCAAGACCTTTTGATTGGTACCATTTTGGAGACTTGAGTTGACGTGTTGAGGGAGCACGAAGTAGTTTCAGTGTTCGAATATCTTCGCGATTTCTGGCCAGTAGTTCTTCCGTTCTTTTGAACATTTGGGTAAGAGATTCCTTCTAGTTCTAAGCGTTGATTTAAGCTGGTTGGTTCCTACGTTGTGTAGTGTTGCTTGGTATGAGCCTCTCGACCGTAGGCAGTAGACTGAACGAGCTAAGATTTGAGCTGATTTGTTAGATGTCTTGATAGATTTGAGCTTTTAGGCATCTTCCATTGAGTTTCTTGGCGAGTTAGCAGAACAGCAAATTTGAGCGGGCTGTTGGTGTTGTGCTCTCGTCTGATCTGCTGAGGTAGTAGTCGTGCTTAGATTTGAGGTACGGATTGAGCTCGCGTTTACAAATTTGTGATTAACATGAGAACATATTGTGTGTGTGTTTACGTGTTGTGTACTATGCCTGAGTTATGCTGGTCTTATCTGCATGTGAGTTACAGCTGATTGATTGTGTTGTTTATCATATATTGCATTTTTCTATGATTTGATTAGCATTTGCATTCATTCATAGCATAGTGAGCCTGTTTCCTTGTGAACAGAATTATGTGTGCGTTGTGATCAGCCGGCTGAGTTGTCGCACCTGAAAGGTCCAACGTTAGCACTGATTGGTGATTTGGCCGGCTGAGTCGTCGTGCCTGAGAATCCAGCGATGTCGCTGAGTCGTGATAGCCAGCTGAGTCGTTTAGATCTGGATTCTGATGATTGATTGAAATTCACTGCACAGCTGAGTCGTTGTCCCTTGCTTACCGATGATTCTTGGTAGCCCTCATGCATGACACGACATTATATGTTACATGTGTATCTGATAGCTGTTATGCATTGCTCTTCGTACTGAGGTTTGACCTCGTTTTATTTTCTCGTTTTGGGGCTGCTTTGTTCTGTGTTGGCCTTCGCATGATCTTCAGGTAATCCAGTTGGACCGAGTGGAGCGTCGGCTGGTAGATCCCATTTTGAGTCCCAGTTATTTATTCTATGATTGAAACAGGGGATGTCCTGTGTGATTATGTATTCGGGGATCTGTACTTGTATTTTACCTGTACTTGTTGCTAGTGATGTTGGATTTCGAGTTAAAATCCTTATTTTGGCTATGATTGTATTTTAAGAGTTGAATTACGTTCAGGCCCAACCGAAAATTTTTAGCCCTTATCTTTATGCTTCCATGTAATTAAGATTAATTGAGTAATTAATCTGTGTTTAGCGCACCGGGCCACTCTTGGACCCCCAGCCCAAAGAAGACTTGATAGACTCTGGGCACCTCCTAACCGCACTAGATTGAGGTGACATTTCTATGGGATAACTTAACACTTACAAGTTTGAAGTTTGTGAGAACTTAGGACGGGAAATAGTATGCTGCTCGGATACTCGGGAATGAGCGGGTATTTTATAGATTTTTAGTGTGGTTAAAAGTGAAAGTGAAAAATGCGTTGGAGAAGTTGCCTATTTATAATAGTTCAGGAGCCTTTACAACCATCGGATCTCCTCCACAATGAAGGGCCCAGATCATTTGTAGAATTCAAATTGTTACCCAGAGTTTTATCACGACCGTCCATACTTGCTTAATCAACGGTCACAAGACGATGTCGCATGGATTAAACAAGTTCATGGTGCATGCTTGGTCCCCTAAGGCATGGAACTTGGTTGCACTAGTTCTCTGTAGAAAGGACTAGTTCATGGTGCGAGTGTGGTACATCATGAAGTGTTGATACCTAGCACTAAGTTATGTGGGATAACTTAGACACATTATGTTGGACAATATGAATTGAAGACTGACACATTTGAGTTGATAATTCGGACTTAGTTGTTGCATGCATGACAGTGTGTTGGCCGAAATTTGGATAAGTCAAGTGTTAGGATCGTTTTTTCAAGGGTGTCTGCCACAACTCAAGTAGGTTCTCACACAGCCTAAACACCAACCCCGTAAGTTAAGTACATTTTAAAATTTTCGAACATAAAAGTAGCACGCAACTGTGAAACCAGATCGACGTGAGGCTGGACCAACAGCTCTGCGAGCTGGTCCAGATTACCAGCTGCTCTGTGAGCTGGTTTAACACAAACGGTCTGGTTTCTTAGATTTTGAGCTGCAATAGCTCAGTGTACTTGAATTTTAGTGCACCGAGATACATATTGAGTTATGAGTTAAAATCATGCGGAAAAACTCAAACTGAACTCTTGTAATCAAAAGATCTTTGAATAGTTTTAAACGTATTAAACAAACATGCAATGCGTGAATGTAAATGAAAAAAACTGTAAAGAAATACGCTGCAGTTTGTTTATGGAAGTTCAGAGCTGAATCTCCTACGTCTCCTTTTCTTCCGCAATCGGGAAGTATCCACTAGAAGGCTTTTATTACAGCGACCCTCGCTACAACCCACTCCCAAGACCAGCAAAAGAAAGAACTCCTAGCCACACCACTGCATACCAGCCCACAAGATGTGTGTCTAACTCACTTCTTTTACGCCTCTGTGAGAAAGGCTACATACACTTCTTTAATGTCTCGGTGCGAAAGACAACAAGACTTGTTCAACGTCTCTGTCCAAAGACTACAATCGAGAGTATTTGTTTGATTCACTAAATTATCTGTTTCGCTCAACTCTCAAGTATATATGAGTAAATCGTGTGTGAGATTACAGTGTATGCTCAATCTCTTTAAAAAAATCTCACACACTGGGAAGTCATCCTGCTCGAGCTGGTTGTTCTATGTCTTCCCTTGGTTGTGCTTCATTCTGTTTCTGCGTTCTGGATTTGCACAACACTCTCTCTCTGTTTTCGTGCGCATCTACTTCTGTTTCTTTGCGCCTGATATATAAAGCCTCATGTTTGGATTTTTCCGTTGGACACAAAGTCGTAGTCGTTCTGAAAAGTCTTCTGACGTATTTGTACTTGCGTCCTTGGCTTTTAATGTGTTGCAGGCTTTGTTTGACTTGAGCTTTTTTTCATCGGCGCTTCTGCCGCCTTTTTAACTTCGAGCTCTATTTGCTTGTACCTGATGTGGACAAGACAAAACAAATCAGTTTGAGCCAATTAATTTGGTCTTTGTACGTGTATGTTCAAACTGCTTTGTTAGTCTGAGCTTGTCTGTCCAGATCTGGTTCCTCAGTCGGTATCATCCCAGCTGGTTTTCTTCAGCCATTTCATCTCTAGGTCGGTTGCTTCACTGAGCTTGTTTCCCAGCTTTACTCCATTCACAGTTGGTTTCCTTTCAGCTGGTTGATGCATCTGTGAGATCAAACTTCTCACAGATAATCATACGGCCAGTTGGTTTCTCTGCTCCGAGCAAGCTGCTTCTACTGACCTTATAATTTGCTCTTGTACTGCAGCTGCACTTGTTCTGTTCTTTCCTGCTCTTGAGCTGCTTTGACCCAGCTTGTTCATTATACTAAGCAGGTCACTGAGCTGGTTTCTAAGCTGGTTTCCTTCCCAGCTGGTTGCTTTATTCACTACAGCAGCCTTCTGCTTCCCCATTGTAGGCATCCAGCTGCTGAGGTCCTTGATCAGGTTTTCTCTTCCCTGATATGGTTTACCAGCTTGGCTCTTTTACTCAAGAGTCCCCGTGTTACTTGTTTGTCCTCTTGATCCATTCGGACACATCATCCAAACCATCAGCAAGCACACTGTTGCGCTTAGTGATCTGAACTACACTCGATCCCTGCGCTTGTCTATTCAACGGAACTCAATCACTGCACTTGTACGCTGCACTTGATCTTCCCTTGAACCATTCTGCACTTGGCTGAACCACGCTGCGGTTGATCACTGCTCTTCTATTTCACCAAGCTGGTGAATCAGCTTGATGCTTCAGCACTCTGGATCCCTGCAGAATGTACATGGCAACCTATGTTGGACCATCTTGGGCGTCCCCTCACCGTTCCAACTTAGATGTTCTTCGTTTGACTAGCTTCGGCGTCCCATCACTATTCCAGCTTTAACATCTCCCGGTTTCCTTTATCAAGTGCACTGCACATTTCACAAAAGTCGTGGGTCAAATATAAGCTGGTTTTGTTTCAAAACTTAGATTCTGATCTGTAGAAACAGATCCAACAATCTCCCCCTTTTTATTTACACAAAACCTGGATAAGCATATGCACGAAAGTTTATGCTTGAAAATATTTCTCCCCCTTTTTTGTGAGAATCAAAAAGGGTTTGAAATCTTGTCTCCCCCACAAAAGTTAAAACAAAAATCCCCCTCAACAGAGCATGGGGTAATTTTATTTTCGAAATTAAAATATTTTGGGGAAACATTTTGTTGAAAACAGTATGCATGAATGAGATTTTAAACGCATGATCTATGCTACTGTAAAAGTCTCATCTATCCAGATTAAAGGTGAGACGAACCGTACACTAGAAAACAATTTTTTTTTTAAATCATGTGCGGAATAAATAAACTAAAAAGTATGGCTCGTTACCTTTAGAACATTTCTCAAAATCCTTTAAAACATAAATAAATTAATATCTTAAAACATCAAATCATCAATGTTTTTTAAAACCAGAGTGCGCAAAAGTAGGGGAAACTGAACATGCTAAATAAAATACTGAAAAGTGTATCGTAACATTGAATAAACGTCAGAGTGGCCACGGGGTATAGCTGCAGCGGGCGCTCAAAGGTCCTCACCGCCAGTAGGGATAAACTCGTCAGCAGTCTCACCTGAACCATTTAAACCTAGTGAGCCTAAAGTCCCAGCATGCTCTATCTTTTAAAATATCAAGGGACGTAATAGTAAAACCACATGCAAGCACATATGCATATTAAAATAACACTAAAACATGTATGCATGGGTGGTCGTAAAACATGGTTCGTACCTCAGTCGTAACGAATCATAATCATATAGCATACATAAAAAGGCATGACGTAACGTAACATAAAAACGTACGAGTCGTATCAGTGAAATGCGAGCGGGCGTATGATTGATCAATAGAAAGAACCAACGTATGTGGCGGTGCGGTTCACCGACCTTACCTCGGCATCCCACACACCACAATGCTACTTCACCATGTCGTGATCACATGGATTCATAGGCTCGAAATGCATTAAAACAGGGGATCCTCTGTCCTGGTATCCCGACTAGCTTCCATCATCAAACTTGCCACAAGTCACTTCATTCCCTCGGATTTTCTTAAAAAACATATGCCTTTAACGCTTAATAAATTCTCATGATACGTGCATTTGATTAAAACATGCAATTTAAAAGCTTAACCTGTCAATATATATCTAATTTCCTCATTTAAAAATTAACATTCATAAACTACTACTTATATAATTAAATATATATTCACGGGCTTCTACATTTTCTACTCCGATCAGGGACTGGTTCAGGAGCCTGGTCCACTACTTTTAAGCCCAAAAGAACCTAGACTTTACTTGAAATTGACTTAGCCTTATACATGAATTGGTCCAAAACTTTAAATTCAACCTTTAAAATTTCTAAAATACCTCATCATTTACTAAAAATCAACTATTTAAAATTTGACTAAAAACCCATTGACCAATTTTGACTAAATAAAATCCCAAATACTAAAATTTTGACTTTAAAACTTAAAATAAAAATATTAGGTCCAACAATAATTAAAAATTTGACTAAATATTTGGCTTTAAAACATTTGACCAAAATTCTTAAAAATTGGACCTTAAACTTTAAAATTAAAATAACCGGTCCAGAATCAAAATAAGTTGGACCAAACATAAAACATTTTGACTCAAACCTCGACTAACCAACCCGGTCCAACCAAACCAATCGGTCCAACCGAACCGGCCGGCCCATGCAAAAGAACCCTAAACCTAGCGGCCACTCCCATGCACGACGACCCCACGACCAGCCGCTACTCCACGCCTTCGGCCGCCCAGCTCCGGCAACCCATGGTCGGAGCTCCTCCGGTTGGACCACCCCAGGTCCAGCCAGCCCTATTGGACTAGCCCTGGCTCGAACCATGGTTCGGTCGAGAAGCTACAAGCACTCGGACGTGTGCCGCACATAGGGTGCGATCGAGCCACCCTCCAAAGCTGCTCGACCAACCGATCTAGACGTCTCCCCACATAGACTTGGACCACCATGAACCTCCTAGGACCGAGCCACAGCCCCTAAGAACAGCCCTTAGCTGAAGCAATCAAGAACCGAATGAAAACATGTTAGAAAAATATGAGACATGCGTGGATCTAAAATTTTAAACGTAGATCAATGAAATTCACATAAAATTCATGCATTTGAACCTTAAAAATAGTTTAATATGGCGTTAATGGTGAGAAAAAGAACAGATATTACATGCCTGGATTTGAGAAAGGGAAGATCTGCGAGTTACCGACGCGTAGGATGTGAGATGGGGACAAGACCGCCTTGGATCACCAAAATTTGAAGAAAAATCAATGGGGTTGCTTGAGTAAGGAGGGCAGGGCTATGGTGAATGAGTGGAGGCTAGGGTTTTACAAAAATTAAGGTTTGAAAAAATGAGTGGTGACAAAAATGACCCCTCATGTGTTTAATTAACAAAATAAAAGTAGTTTTACCATCCTAACCCTCCACTAAACATGGCTTTAAAATCTCTAATTTTCGAAATAAAAGTCCTTCCCAATTTTAAAATACAACAAAGTCCATTAAAACAGCCCGTATAGGGAAAAAACGGTTTCCCCCTCAAAATAATCATAAAAACCCCAATTTTCGAAAAATATTACTTAAAAATAATAAATTTGTTCTTAAAAATCTAAGGGTTAAAAAATCTCATATAATTTTCATCTCGGTCGTTCCTAGTCTCATCCACGCGTCCGGAACTCAAACAGGCTAAAAACATACATGCATATCATGCAACATTAAAACCATAAATAAATCACATAAAATAGCATATAATTTTCTAAAATGATTTTTTCCCTATTCATGCACTCGTTTCTACGTATTCAGGATTTCTAGGAGTTACAACTCTCCCCCCCTCCTTAAAGGAATTTAGTCCCCGAAATTAAGTACTTATCGAAAATCTCTATATAGAGCGTCCGCATATCGGCCTCAGTCTCCCAGGTAGCCTCATCCTCTGAGTGATTCTGCCACCGGACTTTGACCGTCGGAATACTCCACGCTCTAAGTCTGCGCTCCTCTCAAGCCAAAATCTGTACTGGTCGCTCCTCGAATGATAAGTCTGGTGCTAACTGGAGCGGCTCAAAATCAAACACGTGCGACGGATTCGAAACATACTTCTGCAGCATCGAGATGTAGAATACATTATGAACTGCTAACCGGCTGGGTGGTAACGCTACTCGATATGCCAAAGTACCAACCCTCTCCAGAATATCAAATGGGCCAATAAACCTCGGGCTGAGATTTCCCCTCCGACCCAAACGCATCACGCCCTTCATGAGCGATATCCACAAACACATGATCCCCAACAGCTAACTCCATATCTCTTCGTCTCTGATCGGCATAAATCTTCTGACGACTCTGGGTTGTCCTCATCCGATCCCAAATCCTCGTCACTATGTCCGCTGACTGCTGCACTAGCTCCGGCCCAGTCATCACTCTCTCTCCAACCTCATCCCAGTGCACGGGAGATCGACATCTCTTCCCGTACAGAGCCTCATAAGGATCCATCCCAATCTATGCCTGAAAGCTGTTGTTGTACGTAAACTCTACCAGAGGCAACCTCGAGTCCCACGTACCCTGGAAATCTATCACACAAGATCTCAGAAAATCCCCCAAAATCTGGATGACTCTCTCCGACTAACCATCCGTCTAAGGTGAAACACCGTGCTGAACGACAACCCAGTCCCCAAGGCGGCATGTAAGCTCCTCAAAAACGCATATGTAAATCTGAGAATGGTATGCCATGCAGCCTGACAACCTCTCTGATGTAAAGCTCTGCGTACTGCGTCAGAGTGAAAGTAGTCTTCACCGGTAAGAAATGCTCTGACTTGGTGAGTCTGTCCATAATCACCCATATCTCCGTGTATCCTCTGGGCTCCTGGGTAACCCAAACACAAAATCCATCATGATGTGCTCCCAATTCCACAAGGGAAGGAGTGGCTGAAATAACCCTATCGGTCGCTGATGCTCTACCTTGACCTGCTGACAAGTCAAGTACTCAGATACAAATCTTCCAATATCCTTCTTCATCCCCGGCCACCAATACAGTGTCTGCAAATCTCTGTACATCTTCGTACTCCCTGGGTGGATGGAGTACGTCGATGCATGCGCCTTTGCTAAGATCTCAGCTCTCAGTTTCCCAGTACTCGGCACCCACATGCGACCTCTGAAACGTACGATCACATCCTCAACTATGTACAGACCTCTTCCTCTGGCCACATCTCGCTGTCTCCACTGATGTAACTGCTCATCAGAGGCTTGCCCATCTCTAATCTGATCCCGCAGAGTCCGTAGTTGCCCATCCTCAACTATGTACAGACCTCGTCCTCTGGCCACATTTCAGCCTACAGTGGCCTCTCGACTGCAAACATGCCACTACTGTAGTCTTTCGGCTCAAAGCGTCTGCTACTACATTAGCTTTACCCGGATGGTAGCTAATGTCACAATCATAATCCTTCACCAACTCTAGCCATCTGCTCTGCCTCATGTTCAGCTCCCTCTGGGTGAAGAAGTACTTGAGGCTCTTATAGTCGATGAAAATCTGACACTTCTCTGTTGGGATCCAGATCACGAACCCCGGCGAGGCAGCGGAAGAACAAAATAAACATGTGCCGGGAGACGATCAATACGATAATACAAAACAATTCTATGACATTCATAGGGTGTTTTAAGGAATACCTTGCTGGCAACTCGTGCCTGGCTCCAACCGGAATTACAAGAACGCCGGCTCTTCACGGTAGGTGGCGGTAGATCCGTCAATAAGGTCCACGACCGGAATCGATCTCCCTCCAATCAGCCTGCACTAGAAGGCTGAAGGATTTTATCGCCAACGGATTCTCCTCGAAAAACTAGGCCGGAAACAATTTTTCGGCGAGCCGTGGGCCCACAACCATTATGGCTCCGGAATCACAATTCCGGACTTGCCCATCGGATCATGGTAAGAGCGTCTAGCAACATCGCCCCATGATCCCCTAGGTATCATTGATAGTGCCTGCAAGAACCAGTCTGTCGTGCTTAGCGTACAGTACGGTCCTTTCAATCCATATATCCCGATCAGATCAACGACCATTGGTAAATCGAGAGTCGCTATAGATCCGATAGCTATGCATACATCTTGGAGATCGAATAGTGACATCGCGAGAGTAACTAGGTAAACACATTTACCTAAAACACTTCTAGTACTCTGGCCAGAGATTTATACACTATTATCCCCTCAGATAGCATAGGATATCCACGCATGTCTGCGAGCGGTGAATCCTCGACAACGATGCATCGACTCCTACATGCATCGGGGTCTCACCCAATCCCGATGCCTTATGATCCCAAGTGAGTCGGCAAACGGGTCAAAGTGCGACGCCTATCATGTAGAGTCTCAATGACGTTTCGAGTCGTGAGGACTAATCAGTACAACCAAGACCTCGGACTTATCCACTCGACAAATGGTAACCACTTGGAAAGTTCGAAGGAGGGTAGTTCGATAGATCACCAGGTCACTATCTATCTGCATGCTCAGAACATCACAATGTTCCCTACCAATGAAACATGGTACTTTGCATCGCATATATAGACTCGAACTCGGGTGGCATTATCCTCATTTTGACGGCCCAATCGACTAGGAACATGTTCAGAATACACAGCGACTATTAGATGTGTTTCATGATAGCCGTCATACCCACTATCACATCTAACATACGCTTTAGTGCATTCTAGGTCTTTACTCAACGCAATTGTAAATCATCATACACACAATGAAAGTAAATAATGCCATATAATAAATGCGAATATCATATATAATGATTGTCATATACAAGAGTCTATAAACCCACACGCCACAAGTTGGGTAGTTGGGCATCTACTCTAAAAATCTCCCACTTGCCCTAAAGCCAACTACTCATCAGACGCAGTCCCATTGTTTCGTGATGTTTTTCAAACAACGGTCCACGCAAGGGCTTCGTAAGTGGATCAGCAACGTTGTCTGCAGAGGCGACTCTCTCAACTGCTATGTCACCTCTAGCCACAATATCCCGGATTATGTGGCATTTCCTCAGTATGTGTTTGGATCTTTGGTGAGACCTAGGTTCCTTTTCTTGCGCAACGGCACCCGTGTTGTCGCAGTACACCAGGACTGGACCAACTCCATTAGGAATGATGCCCAACTCTTGGACGAAATTCCTTATCCAAACCGCCTCCTTAGCAGCAGCTGATGCTGCAATGTACTCAGCCTCAGTGGTTGAATCCGCGATGGTGTCTTGCTTGGAACTCTTCCAAGAGACAGCACCACCATTGAGCATGAATACAAACCCAGAGGTTGATTTCGAATCATCCATGTCACACTGGAAGCTAGAATCAGTGTAGCCTTCCAGTTTCAGTTCACCACCCCCATAGACCATGAACATATTCTTTGTCCTTCGTAAGTACTTAAGAATATCCTTCACGGCCTTCCAATGCAATTGGCCGGGGTTGGCCTGGTAGCGGCTCGTGACACTCAAAGCATATGTGACATCCGGTCTAGTCGAGATCATGCCATACATAATGCTACCTATTGCCGAGGCATATGGTACACGTGCCATACTCTCTATCTCCTCATCAGTCTTTGGACACATAGACTTAGATAGAGTGACCCCGTGGCACATAGGTAGGTGTCCTCTCTTGGACTCTTCCATAGAGAACCTCCTAAGTATGGTATCGATGTAGGTAGCTTGGGTGAGTACGGTCATCCGTTTAGATCTATCCCGATAGATCTGTATTCTCCTCATCAGTCTTTGGACACATAGACTTAGATAGAGTGACCCCGTGGCACATAGGTAGGTGTCCTCTCTTGGACTCTTCCATAGAGAACCTCTTAAGTATGGTATCGATGTAGGTAGCTTGGGTGAGTCCGAGCATCCCTTTAGATCTATCCCGATAGATCTGTATTCCAAGAATATAAG
>KV019059.1:0-11285 GCA_001598015.1 Dorcoceras hygrometricum | reverse complement strand
ATTCAGTTTTGTAAACTGAGTCGATCGGTCCGATCTGATCGGCGATCGGAGTTATAATGAAGTCTCGGTGATGGGGATGAACTGAATGTTCATCCGTTGGACCCGAGCCCGTTGGGCCGGTCCAAGTCCACCTTTAATTCTACTTGTATAATTAAGCCTAGACTTCATAACAATTGATCATTAGACTCTAAACCCTAACCCTAAGCATCAATAGCCGCCGCCCTTCCTCTCCTCCCCTCACGCCGCCGCCGTCGCCGCCGCTCGCCGGACTTGTTCCGGCTAGTTTTTCGAGGAGAATCCGTTGGCGATAAAATCCTTCACCCTTTTAGTGCAAGCTGATTGGAGGGAGATCGGTTCCGATCGTGGACCTGATTGACGGATCTACCGCCACCTACCGTGAAGAGCCGGCGTTCTTGTAATTCCGGTTGGAGCCAGGCACGAGTTGCCAGCAAGGTATTTCTTTAAAACACCCTATGAATGTCATAGCATGTTTTGTTTATATCGTATTGATCGTCTCCCGGTACATGTTTTGTTCTTACGCTGCCTCGCCGGGGGGCGTGATCCGGATCCCAACAGTGGTATCAGAGCCAAGGTTTTCGGATCTGATCAATACATATTGCCTTATTGTATCTAAACATCTCTAAATTTCAGATTGAAAATCAAAACTTTGAAGCTGGCCGCCGGCCGCCCACCACCCGACGCCATGGCCGCATGCGCGCGCGGGGCGTAGCGCATCGCGCGCGACATACTCACGTGTTGGTCGAACGATGATGCGCCGTGTCGCGCCTGGATCTCGACTGCTGGCCGTGCAGCGTTGCAACCCCCCTGTCGTGCGCTGGCCGCGCGATTGGCGCGATGGTGGTCGACCACTTGCTGGTTGCTCGCCGCACGCCGACGCAAGGTGGGCGACGCTGGCCGATGCAATGTTGTGCGTCGCTGCGCGCGATGGCCGGCCGCTGCCGCAACTCGCTGGTGCACGTTGGTCGATGGTTGTGCGACGCTGGCTGGACGCGATGCGCACTGTTTGCGCAACCTTGCGGGCGCTCGTCGCGTGGTGGCTAGGCGCTGGTTGCGCGCGGCGTCGTGCGCTGCCGCCGCGATTTTTCGTGGTGGTGGCGCCGCCGCCGACCGCTGCTCCGGTGAAGCTCCAGCGATGTCGTGACGGCTGATTTCTTCTAGGGTTTGGTTCGGGCCTGTCCCGGGCAGCCCGTGAAGTTTTCGGGCCGATATGCGATGTCGGGCCCGTTTTGGTCGATTTTGAAATTTTAAGATTTTTGGGCCTAGAATTGTTTTAAGCCCAATTTGATACAATTAAAATTAGCAAGATGTGATTTTAATTTTAAAATATAATTTTATAATGAAATATGATTTTGTTGATTAAAATTTGATTTTATCGACAAATTACGTTCCGGCGATGTCGTGACGGCTGATTTCTTCTAGGGTTTGGTTCGGGCCTGTCCCGGGCAGCCCGTGAAGTTTTCGGGCCGATATGCGATGTCGGGCCCGTTTTGGTCGATTTTGAAATTTTAAGATTTTTGGGCCTAGAATTGTTTTAAGCCCAATTTGATACAATTAAAATTAGCAAATGTGATTTTAATTATAAAATATGATTTTATAATGAAATATGATTTTGTTGATTAAAATTCGATTTTGTTGACAAAATACGATTTTATTATAAAATACGATTTTATGACTAAAATATGATTTTGCGATAAATAATAGGATTATTTAATTTATGCATGTTAATTAGATTATCTGCATGATTGGGATGATCGAGAGCCGTGCCCAATTTGTTAGGTGTATGCGATAGGTTTTGTATGATTTCGTTTTGTAATATATTTTGATTATCATTTGAAGTGGGCCTGTTTGTGGCCCGTTCCCACCCCTTGATAAATGTATCCCTTGTATGTCATGGTATTTAAATGTAAATTACTAGATTTAGTGGGATGAAATCCGAAGACGGTGGACAATGACGATCAAGATATTGAAGAACGAAGATCTATAAAACCGGAAGCTTTGTAATAGGATTGCATTGCATATTGCATTACCCCTAGGATTGGACCCAGGTCCGTGACTGGCAACCACGGACCGCATAGCTCTCGCGATCGATCATCCCAATTTTTCTTTATTTATGATGATATATAGTTTAATTGAATCCGCATGCTGCATGTTTTAAATTAGATTTAAATAAATGCATGAGACCAAAGTTTTTCAAAACTAAAATCCCTCGTTTTAAATATGATTTAAAACTTATATCAAGATAAAATGTTTATTCGATAAACTAAAGGGTATTTAAAATTGTTTAAATTTCCCTACCTTCCATCAACAATGGGTGTACGTCGATGCTACCCGTATACATGGCCCGACTCATATTATTGAGGGGGTCATGTATGCCGGAAAGCTGTCCATGCCATTGACAACTGTTGTGAGTCGGTTGGAACTCCCTTTAACATTGGCTCATATTATTGGGGACGTTAAGGGGACCATCCTTCACGACTCGACATTGATGGGTCATCTTGACACGTGATAGTAATCGGCGTCATATTATTGGGCCCTTACTGGACGTGAGGTGAACACATGGAGGTTGCACCGGTTGCAATCGGAAACTACCTTTTGGGGGTCATGGATGGCTGATATTATTCGGGTCCATGATCGATTGATTGGGCTCCGTGTACCCACTAAAGAAACCTGTTTTCTCGATTTCCTTAGAGGGTGGTGAAATCGTTAAAATAGTGGGAGGGTAATTCATAAAACTTAATGACCATGTTTTATGTCTTAGCGTTTATTTAATATATAGTTAGTAATGTATGTCTGTTTTCTTTTCAGTATTACTGCTTATAAAATGGTTTCGATGAAAAACCCGCTCGCTGCTATACTGGATAGCAACAGGTTCACCGGTCTGAACTACCAAGACTGGCTCCGGAACCTCAATCTTGTATTGATTTAATATATAGTTAGTAATGTATGTCTGTTTTCTTTTCAGTATTACTGCTTATAAAATGGTTTCGATGAAAAACCCGCTCGCTGCTATACTGGATAGCAACAGGTTCACCGGTCTGAACTACCAAGACTGGCTCCGGAACCTCAATCTTGTATTGGCTTCGGAGAAGCTCCTCTATACGATAGAGAAGACCCCTCCAGAGGAAACCCCTGCCAACATCAGCCCTGAGGAGCTGATTACGCTTAACCAATGGCGGGACGACGAGGTTAAAGCTCGATGCTATGTGATGGCATCGATGTCCAACGAAATGCAACGGCGCTTTGAGAAGACAAAGTATGCCTCTGCCATACTATTTCATCTCAAGGAACTGTACGGGGAGAACTCTCGACATGAGAGATTCACGGCTGTCAAGGAGCTGATGATGAGCCGCATGCGCGATGGGACTTCGGTCCGCGAGCATGTGGTTCGTATGATTGGGCTCGTTGAAAAGCTGTCGGGCCTTGATATCGCACTTCCACACGAGCTGTCTGTGTATGTACTTCTCCTCTCACTGCCTGCTGCATTTGACCCCTTTGTGGTCAACTTCAACATGAACAAGCTGGAAGCCACCCTCGAAGAGGTGGTTAACATGCTCGTAGTGTTCGAAGGGACCATAAAGAAGGACAAACTCGTCCTCCTTCTGGGTTCTTCTTCCTCTGCGAAGAAGGGGCCCAGACGCAAGAGCAAGAAGCGTTCTGCTCCTGCGAAGGAGGAGAAGTCCGCCAAGAAGACAAAGGCAAATGCTTCTAAACCAAACAAGAGCGAGGATGTTTTCCACCACTGCCACAAGGCTGGGCATTGGAGGAGGAACTGCAAGGAGTACCTCGAGTATATTCTACATTGAAATAAATATGTCTCTTAATTCAACTTCTTGGGTACTTGATACCGGATGTGGATCTCATATCAGCAATGATTTGCAGGTGATGACAAGAAGTCGACGTCTTAGAGAGGGTGAGACCCACTTAAGGCTTGGCAATGGAGCAAGAGTTGCTGCAGTAGCTATAGGAGATGTTTACTTATTTCTGTCATCTGATTTTAAGTTGTTATTGAGAAACGTTTTATTTGTTCCCGAATTAATAAAGAACATTATTTCTGTTTCTATGCTTGATAGTGATGGATATTCTTGTATGTTTGCTAATTCGATTTGCAATATTTACAAGAATGAATGTTTAATCGGAATTGGGGAACGCGAAAACGATTTATACACCTTAAAATTAAAAGACGTTCCAACTCACGATGTCGAAGCACATACAACAATGATTAAACGGAAACATGATAACTTGAACCCAGCACAACTTTGGCACGCTAGGCTAGGTCATATTTCTCAAAGTAGGATGAACAAGTTGGTTAGGAGTGACATGTTTGATCTGTCAGACATTAACTCTCTACCGACTTGTGAATCTTGTCTTAAGGGAAAGATGACCAAGCAACCCTTCAAGGGCAAGGGTGAGCGTGCTCAAGGCCTATTGGATTTGATCCATACTGATGTGTGCGGCATGTTTAGTATTGGTACTAAATATGGTCACACATACTTCATCACCTTTACCGATGATTACTCTAGGTATGGGTACTTGTACCTGATGAAGTACAAGTCTGAATCTTTTGAAAGGTTCAAAGAATTCAAGACTGAAGTAGAAAATCAATTAGGCAAAAGTATTAAAGCACTTCGATCCGATCGAGGTGGTGAATACTTAAGTGCTGAGTTTCAAGACTATCTGAAAGAGAATGGGATTCTCTCACAGTGGACCCCTCCGGCCACACCAGAGCTCAATGGTGTAGCGAAGCGTCGTAATCGGACCTTGTTGGACATGGTTTGATCTATGATGAGCTTCACTGAGCTTCCTACCTCGTTTTGGGGCTATGCGCTCGAAACGGCGGTAATGTTGTTGAAAAATGTCCACACCAAGGCAGTGGATAAGACTCCGTATGAGATATGGATGGGCAAACCACCCAAGTTCTAATTTATGAGAATTTGGGGATGTCCTGCTTACGTGAAGCAGATAGTGGGAGATAAGCTGGATACGAGATCCATATTATTCTACTTCATTGGGTATCCAAAGAATTCCATTGGATACTACTTCTACTATCCGAGCGAAACAAAAGTGTTTGTTTCTAGGAATGCCACCTTTATGCAAAGGGAATTTCTACTTGATAGAAAAGGCAAAATAGTAGAACTCGAAGAGGTTCGAGATCCAATCGAAGTACCAGGTGAGTATCCTGCACCTACAGAGCCAGTACCAGAAATGGTCGCACCTAGGAGATCCGAAAGGGTTCCTAGGGCTCCTGAGAGATATGGTTTTCTCCTTGAAGATGATCAATCTGATCAAGTTATTGGATCTGATCCAAGAACTTTCAAGGAGGCAATTTCCGATGCTGATTATAATTTGTGGCTTGAAACAATGCAGTCTGAGTTTGACTCAATGCATGCTAACCAAGTTTGGACTCTTGTTAACCCTCCCGAAGGAATGTTCCTATTGGGTGAAAATGGGTATACAAGAGGAAACTTGGGCCTGATGGTAAGGTAATGACCTACAAGGCACGACTGGTCACGAAAGGTTACACTCAAAGGCAAGGTGTTGACTATGATGAAACCTTCTCGCCAGTCGTAATGTTCAAGTCAATTAGAATCTTGTTAGCCATAGCCGCATGGTACGACTATGAGATATGGCAAATGGATGTGAAAACTGCGTTCCTTAATGGAAACATTAAGGAAGAGATCTATATGTCGCAGCCTGAGGGTTTCACATCTATCGGAAGCGAGCATAAGGTATGCAAGCTTCAGAGATCGATCTACGGTCTCAAACAAGCATCGCAAAGTTGGAACCTGAGATTCGATGAAACAATTAAGGAATTTGGTTTCATCAAGAATCCCGAGGAGCCATGTGTTTACAAAAAAGGTAGTTAAAAGTGCTGTGACATTCCTCGTACTTTATGTTGACGACATTCTACTCATTGGGAATGATGTAGGAATGCTGCAGTCAACTAAAGTATGGTTGTCTAGTAGATTTTCGATGAAGGACATGGGTGAAGCATCCTATATTCTTGGAATACAGATCTATCGGGATAGATCTAAACGGATGCTCGGACTCACCCAAGCTACCTACATCGATACCATACTTAAGAGGTTCTCTATGGAAGAGTCCAAGAGAGGACACCTACCTATGTGCCACGGGGTCACTCTATCCAAGTCTATGTTTCCAAAGACTGATGAGGAGATAGAGAGTATGGCACGTGTACCATATGCCTCGGCAATAGGTAGTATTATGTATGGCATGATCTCGACTAGACCGGATGTTGCATATGCTCTAAGTGTCACGAGCCGCTATCAGGCCAACCCCGGCCAATTGCATTGGAAGGCTGTGAAGGATATTCTTAAGTACTTACGAAGGACTAAGAATATGTTCATGGTCTATGGGGGTGGTGAATTGAAACTGGAAGGCTACACTGATTCTAGCTTCTAGTGTGACGTGGATGATTCGAAATCAACCTCTGGATTTGTATTCATGCTCAATGGTGGTGCTGTCTCTTGGAAGAGTTCCAAGCAAGACACCATCGCGGATTCAACCACTGAGGCTTAGTACATCTCAGCATCAGCTGCTGCAAAGGAGGCCGTTTGGATAAGAAATTTCGTCCAAGAGTTGGGCGTCATTCCTAATGGAGTTGGTCCAGTCGCGGTGTACTGCGACAACACGGGTGCCGTGGCGCAAGAAAAGGAGCCTAGGTCTCACCAAAGATCCAAACACATACTGAGGAAATACCACATAATCCGGGATATTGTGGCTAGAGGTGACATAGCAGTTGAGAGAGTCGCCTCTACGGACAACGTTGCTGATCCACTTACGAAGCCCTTGACAGGACCCTTGTTTGAAAAACATAGCGAAACAATGGGACTGCGTCTGATTAGTAGTTGGCTTTAGGGCAAGTGGGAGATTGTTAGAGTAGATGCCCAACTAGCCAACTTGTGGCGTGTGGGTTCATAGACTCTTGTATATGACAATCTTTATATATGATATTCGCATTCTTTTATATGGCATTCTTTACTTTCATTGTGTGTATAATGATTAACAATTGCGTTGAGTGAAGACATAGAATGCACCTAAGTGTATGTTAGATTTGATAGTGGGTATGACGGCTATCAAGGAACACATCTAATAGTCACTGTGTATTCTGAACATGTTCATAGTCCATTGGGCCGTCAAAATGAGGATAAGGCCGCCCGAGTTCGAGACTAGTATCTGCGATGCGAAGTACCATGTTTCATTGGTAGGGAACATTGTGATGTTCTGAGCATGCAGATAGATAGTGACCTGGTGATCTATCGTACTACCCTCCTTCGGACTTTCCAAGTGGTTACCATTTGTCGAGTGGATAAGTCCGAGGTCTTGGTTGTACTGATTAGTCCTCACGACTCGAAATTTCATTGAGACTCTACATGATAGGCGTCTCGCTTTGACCCGTTTGCCGACTCACTTGGGGTCATAAGGCGTCGGGATTGGGTGAGACCTCGATGCATCGTTGTCGAGGATTCACCGCTCGTAGACATGCGTGGATATCCTATGCTATCTGAGGGGATAATAGTGTATAAATCTCTGGCCAGAGTACTAGAAGTGTTTTAGGTAAATGTGTTTACCTAGTTACACTCGCGATGTCACTATTAGATCTCCAAGATGTATTCATAGCTATCGGATCCTGAGCGACTCTCGATTTACCAATGGTCATTGATCTGATCGGGATATATGGATTGAAAGGACCGTACTATACGCTAACCACGACCAACTGGTTCTTGCAGGCACTACCAGTGATACCTAGGGGATCATGGGGCGATGTTGCTAGACGCTCTTACCATGATCCTATGGGCAGGTCCGGAATTGTGATTCCGGAGCCACAATGGTTGTGGGCCCACGGCTAGCTGTATCCCTGAACCATTGAGGGTCACACAAGTACTGGATTCGAGATTCCCGCATGGATACTCAGCTCAATGTGTTGAGCATGAGAAAGGATTTTGGGAGTGCGACTTCCTAAAAAGTCAACAGAGGTCAAATCGTGATTTGCCGATGTTGAGGGGCAAAATGGTCATTTTGCACTGGGGTTCTGAAAAATAGGTTTTTCAGATCATAGCATTCATTCGAGGAGAATCCGTTGGCGATAAAATCCTTCAGCCTTCTAGTGCAGGCTGATTGGAGGGAGATCGGTTCCGGTCGTGGACCTGATTGACGGATCTACCGCCACCTACCGTGAAGAGCCGGCGTTCTTGTAATTCCGGTTGGAGCCAGGCACGAGTTTCCAGCAAGGTATTCCTTTAAAACACCCTATGAATGTCATAGCATGTTTTTTTTATATCGTATTGATCGTCTCCCGGCACATGTTTTGTTCTTCCGCTGCCTCGCCGGGGGGCGTGATCCGGATCCCAACACAGTGCTCTATCTAGCATGCAATTCTAAAACACCCAGATATCAACAAGACAAAGCACGTGAATCTAAAACGGAATACTGTGAGTAATTTCGTGTCTAGATCAGCAGCCTCTACCTACATCACAAAAACATGACTTGTGGCCGGTCTCCTCTAGGGCAATCCCTACAAATATGCCCTGGCTCCCTGCAGTGGTAGAACCTGCCTGATCCAGCCATGCAAGGTTCTGAATGCTGCTTACTGCACTCCTTGCAGATCGGGTACCGTCCAGGTCTAGGGGCGCTGCTCCCTGCTGCTGCGGCCTCTTCTGGCCCTGAGGTCTCTGTTGCTATGATCCCTAAGGAGTTGGGCCCTTAGGAGGCCCCTGGAATGGTCTCTTTGCTGGCTGCTGCGAAGACTGCCCCCTGACGGGCTGCTGTAACTGACGCTTCCTCTGGAAGTCATCCCTCATGTTCTTTCGGCCTCTCTCCGACCTGTACGCCCTGTTCACCGCTGCCATGTAAGTATCCACTTCCGCCATATTGACATCATGGTGGATGTATGGTCGCAGCCCATCAGTAAACTGTCGCAGCTTCTCGCTCTCCATAGTCGCGATCGAGGGCACAAAGTGACACCCCCGCTCGAACTGCCGCACATACTCAGCAACAGACTTGTCTCCCTGGAGAAGACTCATAATCTCCATAATAAGCTGGATCTGGGCATCAGCAGTGAAATAATTCTCAAATAAGACAATCTTGAATCTCTACCAAGTCAAGCTCTTCTGAATCAGACCAACCACCGTGCTCTCCCATCAAAGAGCGGCATCTCCTGATGGTCCCGGAAATACTAGGATCAAAAGATCAGCAGCCGCGCTTTGTTAAAAGACTTTAGAGATATTGCGCGCTGCTAATACACTGGAGCTGCAATAGCTCGTTGTTCTTGAACGTCTAATAAAAATTCACAACGAAGAGCACCGGAAACAGATCTGGTATGATTTAAAAATCATGCGGAAAATACCAGAACTGAATCCTATATTTTAAAACCAATCAAACAGATAAGTGCTGAAAACTGTTATGCGTGAATGCGTGCTAACGTAAATCGAATGTTGAATGAATAAAGAACACAATACAATACACAGCATATTTGTTTCTGGAAGTTCGGACCTCAATGTCCTACATCTCCCCTTCTTCCACCTCGGAAGGATCCACTACTAGAAGATTTGATCTTACAACTTGTGTACAGACCCAATCCCACAACCAGCAGCTGTGAGAACTCCTAGACTCCTCAAATGCACAACAGCCTCAACTGTGTGACTAAGTACATACACATGAGTTTTACGTCTTCGTGCTTGGACGGGAACTGTAAAACGTTTTGAGATTCATTCACCAATAAAGTGTGAATGAATCTCTGTGTGTGAGATTGATACAATGAAGCTCTCAAACTCTCTGTTTTTCTCACACACTAGGGAAAGGCTCTAACAAGCTAATTCTAGCTCCACTGTCAACTTCAATAAAGCTCTCTCTCTCTAATGGTAATTGACAGCTTCACTTCAGATTCATTTTTCCCTCTGTTGTTGTCTTCTATTGATTTTCTTTTCTGTGCAACAACAACTCTCACTGCCTCTGCCTCGTAGTTACGCAGCCTTATCTTCTTTCTTCAATGGCGCTCTCTTCGCATATAAATCCTCTGTACAAATTAATCCCGTTGGACACAACTTCTTCCCGTTTGAAATGTGTCTTGTAAAGTACCGATAGGGAATAGTACTTGCGCCCTTTTCTTTTGCAGGCTTCTTGTCGTTTTCGCCATTTGAATTGAGCTCAGCAGTTGACATCCAACTTTGATAACTCTTCGTAAATCGTCAACTGCTTCGCTGCTGATTAAGCTCTACTACTGCTTTGCGCTTCTGCTGAGTTCTTCAAATACTGCGACTGGAATCTTGCGTCTGTTAGCTACGCTTCGTTACTTCTTCTTTTCTTGCGTCTGGGAATCCAAGTCGACTGGATATGCAATAACACTGAAGCTCGCGACTGGATCTACTGTAGCTTGCGACTGGATATATAGCAACAGCTGGTATATAAAAGCTCTCGACGGGATGCCGCTGTTGCTTGCGACTGGTTGTCCAGCTGGTATTAAACATATGCTTCCAGCTGGTATCTTGCGACTGCTGAATCTCAACGCAAAGAGCATCTGCTAAATCTTTAGCGTAAGAGCAAAACGCTGTCGTATCAACTTATGTAAACGACATCGTTTTGCTATCGCTATCTCCAAATAGCATCTGCTGGTGAACAGTAGCTTTCGATTGGATTGCCTCCTCTACGACGTCGCTTCTCTCTTGCGTCTGGATGTACAAGCTACCTGTTGATTCTTGCGACTGCTCTCTCAAACCATCTGCTTAATATGATGACATCACCGATGATGTCATCAACGCTAAACCATCTGCTGATCTTCAGCACGACGTCGCTTCATCTCTTTCGCTTCTCTTCACCTGCTGATAGCTTCTTGCTGAACTTCTTCGTTCCAGCTCCGTCTTGCGACTCTTCTTAGCTTCTTGAATAGCGACTGTTAATAGATTCATCAACAGTACTTATAACTGCGACTGCTAACAGATTCGTCAACAGTAATTTGCGACTGGAATCTTCTTCTTCGATTTAACTCTCCAGCAGACTTCTCAATACATGTACCAGCTGGTTCATCTTTTCTCTTTAGCGCTTGCAGCTGGTTGTCATCGTTCCAGCTGGTTTATTATGCTCCAGCTGGTTCAATCTTGGCCTCCGCCTGATTACGAACAGCTGATTCAACTTTGGACGTCTCCATTACTAATCCAGCTGCCGATTCCATGAACACCAAACCAACTGCTGATTGTTTATATTGCGAACCATCGGCTGGACAGATTCTTCGACTGTTCATCATCTTCTTC
>KV019058.1:60575-76754 GCA_001598015.1 Dorcoceras hygrometricum | reverse complement strand
ATGAATGCATGAGGGCTGCCAAGAAAATCAGTCAACTAGGCCAGTGTATCAACCGGCAAATCATATCAGGTCGCCTCTATACCACGTCCAATCAACCGAGAAATCATCGGTCCATGAATTATCGGAACCCGTCGGTTCTCACAGCTCAGTGGTAGACGCTCGCATCTGGCAGTCACCACTCTGATGATAGCGTTGGACTTTGTGGACTCGACACATCTGTCGGCCAGTCACAACGTGGCTTGGGTCATTAAGCAAATCTGTAAAAGGCCCAATATGTATGCATGTATGCCAATCAATATCAATTCTCGATGCATACAGCTCATAATACGTGAAACAGGAACATGATTCAATCAATTCAATTCAATTCAATTCCAGATTCACGCAAACCACAAGACAGTCATCTCACGAATCCATAGCCTGAAATATACACACGTTCATGCGCAAACTGCTAAGGGCTGCTCGATTCGTACCTTTCCTCCTCAATTACCTAACAGATTTCTCAACAGGGCACGGCAATCACACGGCCTGTGGAAGCAGATTCTCCTGGCTTTGCAATTCACGGCAGAATGCTTTCTGTGAAATCTGTTACAGGTACTCAATATCTTAGCTCAATTCTGCTACACAAACACGTTAATCCTACGGCCAGAAGCTAACTCAAGTCCTACACTTCTACACAGGCATTAACTACAAGTACAAGGTCCAAAACGACGAGGAAAGCTCACCCAAAAGCTCAAAAAGCTGAAGGCAAAAGCTGCTCAACACAAACCCGCAACTCACGAACACGCAAAAACTTTCGGGATTTCTCAACTCGTTGTCTCTGACTTCCAAACTAGTATCAATCGCAAGAGCGAAACTCAAGGAGTCCAGCACCACCAAAATCGTCAAAAACGAAAGCTGGAAGCGACGAAAATCGGCGATTGAAAGTTACGGTGAACAGTGGCAAATCGAGGTTTCGGGAATGGAGATAAGAAATATCTGGTTCTCAAATAATCCTAAGTGTCGAACGACACTTCCATTTATAATCTTCAAACAAGCACCAGTCGACTGGTTACGCAAAATACCACAAAACGACGACGCATCAACTAATCTAAACGACATCGTAATGGTTACGTCAGCATCGCTACCACCTGCTGTTTCTCCAGTCGCAATGCATTACTCACAACAACCCCTCGCTGCTGGTTCCATACGCAACACTCAAAACGCAGTGTTTCAACTTATCAAAACGACGCCGTAACGTTAAACCAGCAGGCAGCAGATCTCTTCAACACAACCAACGACTGGTTCCAGCTGCAACATCCAAAACGCAGCGTTTTAACTTCATCGAACGACGTCGCAGCGCCTACCAGCAGGCGACAAATATTACTTCAAAAACCACCAGCAGCTGGTCATCCAGTCGACACACATTCTTCACAACGATCCAAAACCAGCAGCTGCACTTAATCAAACGACGTCGCTGCGCCTACTACATCAAATCCAGTCGACGCATACAAACACCAGCAGTTGCATGTGGGAAACTCCTGCTGCTGGTCTCACACTATGTCGCAAGGCACACGTAAGCGTTCCTATCAGCAGCCGGTCACTCCTATCTAACACGACTGTTGAATTTCCTAGTCAACCCTCAAAAACGTTGACCAACACGTGTCGCTCCCTCAATCATTCTCGCGCCAAAAGCAATATCGGTCAGCAGCAACCCTTCGAAACGAACTAAACAAGCAGATGCAACGCGTCACGCCTACGTCACCCTACCGATGCCAACACCAGCAGGTAGCTACAGTATCGTTGACCAGCGTTGACTTCACCAAATTTCGCTATTTCTCGTTTCCTATACTAGCGCTGCGACTGATGAATCAGCAGGAACCATATTCCCTTCGTAATTCCCTCAAAAACATGTGATTAATCCCAAATCAAAGCAATTAATCACTAATCTAAATTCTCAATCCTCACATTTCCCATCGAAGTAGCTTACCAGTAGCTTATTCGATGAATCCCAGAAACTTCTTAAGATAATTTGAATTCTTCAGACAAAGGTAACCGTCGTAGTTCATGTTTATCCACACGGTTAAGTCTGAAATCTAGTTCTTATGCCATCGCTGATATTCTATGATGAACAGATTTCTAAGAGTAGAGGTCTGTTTATGTGTTATGTAAGTTCAGATTTCTCCTTTGGTATGACATCTAACTTAGTCATTTTCATATCATTGACCATTGACATCTGGTGGAAGTAGTCTTATTAGGTGACATCTGATTTACTCGTTTAGTTGGGTAACATCTGATGATGTCATGTATAAGTTGCGTTGGCATCTGGTTGACCAACAAAAATCTGATTTAATTCTTCTTCGTTACGACGCTTGTGTTCAATTCAGATTTCTATTGTTTCACATATGATTGGGTTGACTTCTGAGTTGACTCATGACATCTGAAGTGTTTCTTCTTCGTCGAGACACTTACGTTCGATTCAGATTTCTACTGTTCCTTTATTCAGATCATCTTTTATTCCTTCAATACGTCTTCTATTGAGACAGAAAGCATAGAATTGAATTCTTATTCATTTCCGCTTCAATTCGAAAGAATTATCCGATTCAATTGACAGATTCAAGTAGTATTTTTATTCAGTTTTCATCTACGCAAGCATTTCAGAGAATCCTTATACAGTTCCAGAACATCATTAGACAAAAGAAAAACCAGTAATTCGTACCAGAAAGAAAGAAAACAGATTTCAGAAAGAAAATAAAGAGCAGAACCATGTTTTAGAAATGTTTTAAGTTATGACAACGAAGAGGGTCCCCAGAGGAAGGGTGAGTGCGCAGCTGACGAACCGTGTGCCCTTTCAACCAGAGGAAGATCAGGTTTATAGATCGACGGGTCTGTACGCCCCTTCACCATGAGCCATAGTGCTAAGAGACTGATATCAGGAGTTTGATCAAACGAATTGGACCAAATGTTTAAAGTTGTCATAATTTTAGAAAATAAAAGAAGAGCGCAAGTGTGATTTTTAATCACAGCTCTAGAGATGTTTAAAGAAAATGATTTCAGAATTGATTATGTTTTATGCTTTCAGTTTCTATCAGATTTCTCAGATATGTTATTGCGCTTGTTCATTCTAAAGCGTATTCAGATTTCAGTTATGTATTCAGATTTCAGATTCCAGTTACAGTATAAGCTTCTATTGCATGATTTTGTTATTCCAGATTTTACCTGCTGAGCCTTAGGCTCACTAGTTTTCATTGAGTGCAGGTATTGAGCAGTAGGAAGCTGGATGGGGAGTAGCTGATCGGATGATGTGTTTATCGCGGACATCAGATTTCATTGTTCCTTTCAGACCTTATTTTGTTGTACAGAAACTCTAGTCGTAGTTTTTGTAGTATCAGATTTCTAGTTTCATTGCCTTGTAGGAATTTTGTACAGACTTCATGTTTAACTATGTATACATTTTCTTTCGAATCATCAGATTTCTATCAGACTTCTATTATTTCCACGTACGTTATTATGATTCAGATGTGTAATAGTTCCACATTTCTTTATAAATCACGTCTGATTTCTTTCCTTGTTCGAAACATTGAGTTTATTCACACTTTAGTCCAGAAAGTTAGTAACGACTGGTTATGTCATCAAGATCGAAATTTCTGGGTCTTTCAATTCGAACCCCAAAATTTCTAAATTCCGTTCATAAAAGTCTAGTCGTTACACCTTGCCTTTCTTGCTCGATTAGAGTCCCCGTCAGTGGATCCTCCTGATATCATTTGGATGAATCCTCGAGGCTGGGGTGATTGTTGCTCCCCTCGAGGAGGGTTCTAATCCTGATTCCGAGGTGTTCTCTCCCGACCAGAAGCCCTCTTGTCCTGTCGGCAACTTTCTTATCCTCGAGACCTCTTCTCTGATCGATGCGGTCTATCCCCTACTAGCGCCGCTCCTACGTCGTCATTATTCTGGACGATGCGCTCCGCCTTTTGATCCAAGTGTCGGCACTCCGAGGTGCTGTGACCGTAATCTCTGTGAAAAAATCACAAAATTTGTAGGACTTAGGATTCCTCGGGGCCCCTTAACTTCCTCGAGGTCGCTGCACTACCTTCCGTTCATCACAGATTTCCAGGGCTCGAGCCTTTCGAGCGGAAAAATATCCCAGCAGCAAAGGAGGTTCCTGCCTAGGTGGCCTTAGCGAGGCTCTTTCTGCCCGAAATTCTCTGCCCGGCCGATCGGACCAAGGTGGTCAGGAAAACCCGACATTTGATGGGGTCAGCATACTGGTTGAGGAAAGCAGCGTTCTCGAACCGAGACAAGTGTTCCTCGGGGTCTCAATCCCATCATACTCTCCTACGTTCGGGAATATGAAGTGCTTAGGGAGTTAAGTGTTCAGCACGAAGGGTACTTCCAGAGCTGGCAGGTGGGGGCCCCGTGCCCCTTTCCTCCCTCAAGCGGGCAACTTCTTCTCGCAGTCTCCTGATCTTCAGCTTGTTGATCAGGCGGGGCATTCGTCTCGGGTCGATTGGCCAGTATCTGCTCTACTGTGGCCGTCGCCAGTTGAGCTATCTGGGTCGCAGTAAAATTAGGGTTCTCAGGCCCCTGAGAGAGATTCTCAGTGCGGCTGGTTTCTCCCATCCCCTGAAGTCTCCTTCTTCTTAGTGGTATTTTGTCTTTCTTCTTGTTTTCCACAGACGACGCCAATTGATGTAACCGAATTCTCTCAGTCGACAAGCTGCCACCACCACGGGAGATCGGGAGCAAAGAGAGAGCGTATGTAAACTAATAGCGGGTGAATGTGTGTGAATGAATGCGAAAGGGAGTATATCTCGATATTTATAGAGGGACTAGGCGGTGGCGATGAGCGCCTTACCCGGGTGTAATACGCTGGGGCTCTTTACCCGGCGCACGATGTGCTGGGGCACTTATCACGGCGAAGATCACGCTCATATTGATGGTTATCTTGGACGAAATTGTCTTATTGATCCTTAGTGATTTTAGAGCCTAAAGAGGCGTGCACTGATTGGACACTCGGAGGCATGATCTTCCCGTGGAGCATCAAATTGAGGGGAAATATCGGGTACTTCCTCGGATAATCCTCCCGAGCACTCTAGGCACCTCGACATAGGGAGCATGCAGCTCGGTCCTCGGATCCGAAGGTGACATCCCGGGGTATCAGAACTCAAGAATCACATTATTACTCGATAAATGCAAAAAGAGCATTTAGGGGGCACAATATTTTTGGCGACATACTATGACCTAAATAACTAATGCAAAAAAGTGTCATAACTCAGAACATACACTCTCACCATCCCGATTATATATGTTTTCCATATATATATTTTTTGTCCATTGTATATAAACTTATATCATACTTATTAATATTTTCACCATCTTTTACTAATAGTTCTCTAAACTCTTGAAAAAAAAAATAGTAATTTTTAAAATATATTAGATAGTGATATAAATTAGAAAATTTATATATATTTATTTTTCAAATGATTTTTCTAATTTATTTGTCAAATGATTTTTCTAAGTACGTGTGAAACAAAAAGCCTATTTGATTTATTTAGTCAAAGAATACATTAAATGATAGCGGTGAAGGGGCATATAATCACTTCGTGAAAGTGAAATGGGTTCCACATGTGACTCATCAAAATATCATAAAAATATATTAATTAATGAAACAAAAAAGTTGAAATATGAGCTCATCAACTTTTTGGTCTGTTTCGTCTTTTGTCCCATACCGTCTCATGTGTCCAATGAGTTAAATTTTTGGTCCTCCCTTTTGACCCTCCAAACTATCCATTAATGATGTTTCATCACTACTCACCATCATTTGCAGATTTACTCACTTGGTCAAATGTTCTGTGTATATTTCATAATATATTTCTTTTATTGTATTCTATTTTGTTCTGCCTAGTAGAGAGGAAAATGTGAGAAAGGTTTCGGACAGGGATTTTTGTAATTCAACCTCTTGTTCACATACTGAGTAATTCAAGAAGCGTACGGCCATCAGACAAACTCATGTGGACATATTACCAAATGGTAGGCATCTATCATTCCATGTGTGTCTCATCTAAAAATTCGTCTCTTAAGTGTATTAGGCCCACATAACCAAACAAGAAAGAGCCTACTTGTCAACATCCATGTGAGGTCTAGTTTGTGGACTATATGAACACAAAACCAACTAACAATGAGTTCCATTTTCCTTCAAACACATACTCGACCATACCAAAAGCCCTTGAACCGATTTCGCCCGTTCTTTTAGATTGGATGGGATATAAACCACCTCAACTTACAGCTTGAGCTCAACTCAGAAGAGAGCCACAAAAATTTAGAAGACTTGACTCGTGATCGACCCATTTCTGTCACTAACATATAGGATGGGGTAGACGAGAGATTACATGCACAACACAAAAATGTCTCATTTCTTCGATGATACATTTTCATTGAATTTATACTTAAAGACAACTCAGGCGTACCATACAACACAAACTCGATCCGACTCAAATGTGGCTCAGTGCATAACACCAAGTGTTGCATCAGATACTGATAAAAGATAAAGTTCTTGAAACAAAGGTCCTTAACAAGTAGTAGTGACTTAGTTCCTGAAAACATTCGTTAACAATCCCATGTCTTACTTGAACGGACTTTCATATTAAGCAAATATGCTCAAGGGTCCGGCCTCTAGTCCATGTTCAGCCACAGGCAAACCAGTGATCAGTTTCCTGCAATTCAAATAATACAATTTCAGTTTCTTGAAGATCTCGATTTCGATTTTTAGGGTACACACAAGTAAATCGGCAAGGAAAATAGCATAGGAATAGACTTGGGTTATACCTTTCAGCAATGTTACTCTTTGGTTTCATCAGAATAGTCAATCTTTTAGCCGTCTTCTTGAACTCACTGCAGGTACATGGGGCGAGGTTAGAATGTAGCGGAGTCTTTCCTATGTGAGTTTTCAATTATAGAAAGAGTAAATTAAGGCGAAGGGGATGGGTTTAACCTGAATGGTCCATCTCCGGCTCGTTTCACAGCACCTGCTGCATCAAAATAACACACATGGGTCATTAGTTCCGAACTTTGTATCCCAAGAATGTTCTCTAAAGATAAAAACAACTCTTCGTAAGATCCAAGAATTGACAAATCAATACTGCGGCCCACATCTTCCGACTCCAAGAACACTTTGCAGAGATAGGCGTCGAGGCCAAGTTCAGCTCGTTTCGGCTTAGATTGGGTGGTAGCGGACAAGGCCTTTGAAAGATCTTGCCCATCAAGATCGAAGCTTTCAGAAACATTATCACATGACATCTGCTGCTCGGTGAGTATTGGCTTACCGAAGAGCACGAATTGCGGTTTCTTGACACCATCATATACATGGGATTTCGGACAACAGTTTCCTATGCTTAACAAGCAAGAAATATTCTCATTACCCTCAACATTAAATCTACCCGTTTTTTTCGGGATTTTAGCCCAAGGGCTATGCTGTGGGATGGTGACTGGAAAGAATTCCATCTGAAGTTTGTTGTTAAGGTGGAGATCCGAATATGGGACTCCAATTTGAGCATGCCTGGCTCCCTGTATGCCTGCAGTTAAGTTGTCAGGTAGATGACAAAAGGGACTGACTGGGGCTAGGGGATTGCCTAGAAACGACGGCATCGGAAACTGGCTGCCATCGAGTGGGAAATCTGGATGATGAGGTAACCGCAACTTCTTCCGTGCCGGTGAGAAGGGTGAAATATGGAGTACGGGCATATTCGTCACCATTTCGACTAGCCAAGGGCTAACACATTTCACATTTTGCAGCAGATCCGGTTCATCCCATGTCACCTATATCGAAATACATGTAAGAACGTAACAAAGACCAGTAGCTTTCAGATTTTTACTTTTTCCCTTATATACTGAGAAAATATACAAAGGCCAGAACAAAGGAAGCAGGATACAGATACGCAATCTTTGTTCTGCATCTGAGAAAAAGCCTTGCACAGTATCATCAAAGACTGATAAGCAAACCAACTACAAATTTCCCAACCAAACCAATTACTCTGCGATAACTTCATAATCAAGAGAACCCGAATCAAGCACATTGAGTTACAAAATTATGTCAGACATGAATCCAATAAAAACCAACATTGAAGGAACCAATCAACGGAGCACAGAGTATATATCACCTGAAGAAGTCTCCATGTCGAATTAGGCCAAGTAACAGGATCAGCAATCTGAACAGAAGCTATTGTTCCCACGAACCAGCTAATTCGAGCCGAATCCTCGGCTTCGAAAGCCATCTTAAACCTCATCCCGGAACGCCATTGAACCCTCATAGCAGCAGTAACAGATGCGGCCTTCACGCAGAATTCAGGCGTGCTGGCCCTCGGATAATAAACCACCTCGAAAGGCTGCCCGTTGGCAGCCAAGAAAGCCGATTCAAGGACAGATTCGGGCCTCACTCGCCCACTCTCCCGCGCATTCCCATTGCCAAAGCCCCTATGTATCATCACCTTATTCTCCTCTCCATTCAGAAACGAGGAAAAGCCCCCGTAGTTTCCAGCACTAACTGAATTCCACAAGGATGGGTATTCGGCGCCGCCGCCGCCGCCGCACCTCTTCGCCCTCCTTATCCCGACACAAAGATCCCTGTTATCTGCCCGTAAGAACACAATTGAATCTCCAGCCACCAGCTTCTTCTGGTTCACAAAAGTGCTCCATCCAGTAGTCAATAAATGCCGCCGCGGTGTGCCCCTGTATATATGCCTAAACTTCCAAGTCTCCCCGTGCACATCCTTCGCAATCACATTCTGCACCGGCGGGTCCGCAGTGTAATCCAGCCGTGGGAAGATGGTCTCCGCACAGTATCTCGGAACAGAGAATCCCCCGCCGTTGTTCGCATCGGATTGAGTCAGCGTCTTCGAAAAAGAACTGGGTTTTTCGTTAGATTCGGATCCATTGCTCCCCATAACCCCATCATTTTCCAAGCAAAGCTCGCCGCCCCCAACTGGGATCAGCCTGATTCTCGCGTAAACCTCGTCGGTTTCACGGTCGGCTAAGTATTGAACAGCGCCAACTCTGCACAAAATCATCGCCGGAATCCTGGGGAGACCCCCAAAATCCACAGTAGTCAGCGTATGCTCCGCGTGGCCTTGAGGAAAATAGAAGACCTTCGAGTTCAACGCCGGCATTTGCACCATTCCTCCGGCGCAGGCATGCCACAGCTCCGAATTCAAGAATTTTTCCGCCACCTCCATGTTTTTGTTTCCTTCTTAACAAAACCCAATTGCAGTCTCTATCTTCTTTCTCTCCTTCAATATATATTCCCCCAATTCCTTCCGAAATAACACAAGGTCTCAACTTCTTAGCTTTCTTCTTCAATAAATGCAGCGAACAATCTCAAAAGGGGTCGACAATTCACGAAACAGTTCAACTCTGCACCAGATAAAACAAAAAAAAAAAACAAATCCATCAAAACATTACATCCGGTACTGTGAAACAACACAAAACCACTAAGCACGCCAAAAACTGCATCTTTCAAAAAAGCAGAGGGCTAACATCAATTTCCTAGTAGAATTTAGATGAAGTGATTTGAGTTTTGCAGGACTTTTTACACAGAAAGTGGGAGTGAGCAGATCGAGTGGATGTAATGTGACTGTGTTTGTGGGGTATATGAGTCGACAGGAACAGAGGATTCTTGAATTGACGACGAAAAAAGCGACTATTATACGAATCTGAGATTCATTCATTCAAGAGAGGGAAAAGAAAAATGACATTACACATTAGTAGAGTAGGACTATTTGGTTGTACGCAACGATTACTACAAAACATTGCCACAAAAATCGTCGGTTCTGTTAAGGATACTTGACGGCCTCATTAGCCAGTATTATCTACGCCGGTTAAAAAAAAGAGATAAAATATATTGTTCTTTTAAAAAAATGAACTGATATTTTTATCCTTAACTTCTTTATTTGATTTTTTAAATCAAATAAATTATTTGTTATAATTGAATTCTGATGTAGCCAAATTAACCTCAGCCGAGAGCTATCACCACGTCGAGGAGCTCGGACACGTCGGGCGTCGGGAACTGGAGAATACGCCGGAATGTCTGCAACCACAAAACACTCGTCAGAGGGCGCCGGATGTGTGTCCGGCGAAGCCCCTCCGATGCTTAAGTAAGACGATGCGCGCGCGAGAGAGCGAGAGCAAATATAACTGTGTGCGAGGGTGTGCAAGAATAAGTGAGTGAGTACAAAGAAGCAAACATGGTGGTATTTATAGAGAGGCTAGGTCGGTGGAGAGGAGGACATCTCGGCGGAAATCTCGGGCGGGCGAGATACTCCGTGATCTTCGCGGATCTTGTTATGTAAACAAGGAAAGTAGTATCGTCCTCGGATTCTCTAAAGAAGGAAAGACGTACCCAGAGAGGATTATTCAGCACGTCGGGTCGGGGTCCTCGGGAGGTACCCCGAGCTCAAATTGCTTCCTCGGCCCCCTAGCTCCTCTCCATGACGTAGATGCTCGGGCACCTCCCGAGAAGGTCTCAAGGCCTCGGCCAGGACTCCCGAGCTGCGTGCGTGCTCCTTGGTTGTGTTGGCGACAATGGCGGATCCGGATCCCGTTTCCCGGGGGCGCAGCGGAAGTTAAAATTTTGCCCCGAGATACGTTCAATACATTTAAAACTACAACGATAAACATACATAGGATGTTTGAATCGTTACCTTGCTGGCGTCTAGGCGCCTGGCTCCAACCAGAATCACAGGGTGTTGGCGACAATGGCGGATCCGGATCCCGTTTCCCGGGGGCGCAGCGGAAGTTAAAATTTTGCCCCGAGATACGTTCAATACATTTAAAACTACAACGATAAACATACATAGGATGTTTGAATCGTTACCTTGCTGGCGTCTAGGCGCCTGGCTCCAACCAGAATCACAGGGAAACTGGCTCTTGAATTGTAGGCGGCGGTAGATCGTCTAATCAGGTCCACGATCGGAAACGTGATTCCTCCGTCAATCTGAACTAGAAGATCTGACGTATTTTAGCACGATCGGATTCTCCTCGTCAAGACGATTGGAACAAGTCCGATCACGGCGGCGACGGGACACGGCGGTGGCGCGGCGGCGCAAGGCGGCGCACGGTGGTGTCGGCGGCGGCGTGAGGTAGGGAGAGGAGGGGCGGCCAAGATTAGAGGCTAGGGTTTTAGTTGTGTAGTTCTCATGATGCCCTAGTACAAGACTAGTATATAATAAATATACATGGGCTTGAACCGGCCCAATGGACTTGGGTCAAGCCCAGGTCCATATGAACATCCGGTTCAATTAAATCACCATGGTTTCATCATAACTCCGATCGACGATCAGATCAGACCGATCGACTCAGTTTCCAAAACTGAATATTATGATGTGAAAAACAATTTTTCAGATCACCTAGACCAAAATTACAGTTTAGCCCCTCAACTTTTGGGAAATCGCAATTTGACCCCTGTTGACTTTTAGGAAATATCACTCCCTAAAATCCTCTTCCTATGCTCAACACATTGAGCTCAGTTTCCGTGCGGGAATCATGAATCCAATACTTGTGTGACCCTCAATGGTTTAGGGATACAGCTGGCCGTGGACCCACAACCATTGTGACTCCGAAATCACAATTTCGGATTTGCCCATCGGATCATGGTAAAGCGCCTAGCAACATCGCCCCATGATCCCCTAGGTATCACTGATAGTGCCTGCAAGAACCAGTTGGTCGTGGTTAGCGTACAGTACGGTCAAGACCTCGGACTTATCCACTCGACAAATGGTAACCACTTGGAAAGTCCGAACGAGGGTAGTTCGATAGATCACCAGGTCACTATCCATCTGTATGCTCAGAACATCACAATGTTCCCTACCAATGAAACATGGTACTTCACATCGCAGATGCTAGTCTCAAGCTGGGGCGGCCTTATCCTCATTTTGACGGCCCAATCGACTAGGAACGAGTTTAGAACGCACAGTGACCATAGATGTGTTTCATGATAGCCATCATATCCACTATCACATCTAACATACACTATGGTGCATTCTAGGTCTTTATCCAACACAATTGTTCACATTATAATCATAATGAAAATAAAGAATGTCATAAAGAAATGCCAATACCATATATAAATATTGTTGTACACAAGAGTCAATAAAACCCACACGCCACAGGTTGGCTAGTTGGGCATCTACTCTAACAGGTTGCTCTCGCCTTAGACGACGTGGGTAGTGTTGATGGTGAAGTGCTCGGTTCTCGGGTCCCGAGGTGATTATGGGGGGCATCAAATTCCATGCACAAGAAAAAAAAACTGATCCTAATATTATTTACCCTATACGAGAGTTAACATTTGCTTCTACCAGCTAGCTAAATTCATTTTTTAGAAATTGTATATGTATAACTTAGATTATATATTGCGTTCTACAATAAATTTAACTTAAAAAAACAATTTCAAATCTTTGGAAAAATCGTTGATTAAAATATAATTACATGTTATAATTTAAAACAAGTGTGTATCCAATATATAAATTTGGCATTGTTCCTTCTTTTCCCCACTTAGAAAGTGAAATACATTAGTTACAAATTCAATATGTTACATTAAATCAAAATAATGGAATTTGACTTCGAGATAATATTATGCATTTAAACTAGAATTAGAAAGTATATGAAATTTTCAGTTATTCAAATATATTTTTTATATTTTGATTTCAAATTCACCCTCCAACAAATAGAAATTATTCTATCAAAACAAAACATCGTATAAATTTTTTAGGTTATTATTATCAAACATGAATATACATCTTGAAATATATATGATGTAGCCAAATAGTTCAGCCGAGAGCAAACGATGCTAAGCCGAAGAGCTTTGATGATGTCGGGCAATTTAAGAGAAGGTCGCGCGCCGGGTCGAGATCTGCAGCCACAAAACACTTCGTCAGAGGGCGTCGGAGATGTGTCCGGCGAAGCCCCATAATCCGGCCCACGTTCTCCGCCTTTTGCGGAAGTGCTTTAACACATCGGGTTGGGGCCCTCGGGAGAGGCCTTGAACTTAGGTTGTCTCCTTAGGTTATAAGCTTTTCTCCATAACGAAGGAGCTCGGGCGATTCCCGAGCGTGTGGCAGGGCCTCGGTTAAAAATTCCCGAGCTCGAGCTCCATGCGCGTCGCTTGATTGCTCTCGCCTCCGATGGTGTAGTTAAGGCTGATGCCGTATTGCTCGGTCCTCAGGTCCCGAGGTGCTCTTGGGGGGCATCAGGAGTATCCCCCGCCGCTAATCCTATACGAAGAATTGAAGTATAGGAGTATGTGTAGTTGAGGTCGGGACCCGAGGTGGGACCTGCAATGGTGAAGGAATCCATGACCCGCAAGGCATCACATCGTAGTTGCTAATAGATTTTCCATGAACGGGGTGGCTGAGGCTCGGGGCCTGGTGCGAATTTTGTGCTTTCTGAAGAAATCCATGATCCGTGTGTCAATGTTTCTCCACCATTGATAAGATCTCAACGAGCGGTCAAGATGGAGGCATCCTGACATCCGAAGTGACCGTTCCTGACATCCGAAGTGACCGTTGAGCCAATCGAGGTGACCGTTGGGCTTCCCAAGATGATCTGGATCGTTGAGAGGCGCGCGATCGGACGGTTGAGATCAACCTCCCCATTCCTATAAATACTTCGACTTCACCTCTCATTTCTCACTTTCGATTCTAAACACTTTGTTACTCTGCTAAGATATTCTCTTGCTCCCGATCTCTCAATCTGCCATCCCGATCTCTATCTCATACTTCAGTAAGTTTTTTCATTGTACGATGTCTTCCCCTTCTACTAGCCGAGTGAGTAGTGTTGTTGAGTCCATAGATAGTGCATCTCCAGTTTGTCAGGCGGGGCAACCCTGGCTTCCTCGGTCAGAGGAACTCCCGAACTCTCCCTGGTACGAGGAGAAATCCTCTACCCTAAGATTATCCGACATAGACATCATCAAGGAGAAGGGTGGGACAATGGGTAAATTCGAGGTAGTTATTCCTCACCCCGACGAGAGGGCCCATCGCCCCCCTCCGGGGTTTCATACTTTCTACATGAATCAGATAGAGATGGGTCTTAGGTTCCCAATCCCGAGATTCATCGCTGCCTTCTGTCGTCATATCCAGCTGAGCCCGAGCCAATTAGCCCCGAACTCATACAGTTTTATATTGGCTCTGGCTGTCCTCCTCAGTTACCACGATATCCCCTTAATCCCCTACGTCCTTATGCAACTAGTTCAGGTTAAGAGACTAGGACCGGGGAAGTTATATCTCTCCCACAAGGGGGCTAACTGTACACGAGGAGCAACTGAAAAAGACTCTTGAGAACACTGTACGCCGCGCAAAACTGTCTTCTCTAAAGCAATAGCTGAAAGAAACTCTGTAATTTCTGCACTTGAAATCCGGTTGAATAAACTCAAATTAACAAATACGGAGCAAAACTGAGAGACTCTGAGCTCAAAAACTGTAGGCCGGCGAGAAGCAAAACTGGAAACTGAGTCACTCAACTGCAAATACCTAGCAAGAACGAATAGAACCCACGGGTAGAAGTCTCTGCACACAAAACTCAATAGCTTCCAAGCACACATCTGCCCAACGCTTCCTCAACAGTTTGAAAAATACACTCATAGTAGGTAGAGTGTCATCATACTGCCTCTGAAGAGGAACCTCAGCAGACACAACCTTTCTCGGGGATTTTCACCCACATGTCAGCACACTGCTCCACTGCCCATACTCCATTCACCATAAACTTTCTCCTGATCCAACACAACGATCGAGTGTTTGAATTTGATCTGGCAATAACAACACCTCAATCGCGTGGACTTCCCTCAAAAATCTTAGAACAGCAGGGCTTTGTCCATGTAAGACCAAGCATGCGGACCTCCTGTGCTAATTCCTCCAATAAAGAAAGATGGAGGGCCGAGAGAAGCTCAATAACCTGAATATCCACAGCCGTAGAGCCTTGGCCTGGAGCAAAATTGATCCTCCATGCGTCCAGAAATTTCCATACCAAAATTGTCCTATACTTCAGCAAGATATAAAATTTCCGTTGAATAGCAATCTGAGGAGACTCAGTTTCTCCCCAGCGCAAAACTTGCTCTTCTTTGCTGTACATGTCTTCAAAATTGATTGAGGACAATTTCCTCAAGCTAAAAGAACGAAAGAATGAAGCAACCTCATCAATCGCCTGAGCCCGCAAACTCACCAACAAATCAATATCGGCGCAAATTAAAGAAAAGTGTTTTTTAGCCGGATTGCCCCTGACAGGGTCTTTCTCCACCAACAATTCTTTGCCTTTGTCTTCGGCAGGAATACGAGGAAGTTTTTTGAGAAACCAAGTCCACTTCGTGACACCCGGAATCTTTATCAAAACAGTACGCGCTAACGGATGGATGACACGTGTCTATCCATGCAAACAGTCACATCAACATTCTCTGTTTTGTAAAAGATTTGAAAATTTTCAAAAACTTTAGATCGTACGGTGAAAATCATTTTCAAATATTTTAATCAAATAAAATACAGAGAAAGATAACTTCGCGCCAAGGGTTTAATAGCCACATCTGCTGATACAGTAAGTGTAAAAACACTACTGCTGATTTTGATATTGCGCTGAGGGTGGCAAGTGCTGATATCTTGTAAGCATCAGTAGTATACACGCAACTGCTGATTATTTCCAGCAGCAACATGTTCTGCTGACTTCATACTTATTAAATCAGCACCTGATTCCCCCTACGACTATTATACTCCAAACGCATGAAAAACTTATTTCAGCAGGTAGGCTAGTCGTTCCCCCTGAACAACAAACCTGCTGCTGATTTAAGCTATGGCTTATCAACCTGTAAAAGCGTTAAGTGCACAACGAATTAAGGCAACCTTGATACTTATTAAATCAGCACCTGATTCCCCCTACGACTATTATACTCCAAACGCATGAAAAACTTATTTCAGCAGGTAGGCTAGTCGTTCCCCCTGAACAACAAACCTGCTGCTGATTTAAGCTATGGCTTATCAACCTGTAAAAGCGTTAGTGCACAACGAATTAAGGCAATTCAAGAAGACCTAAAGAGTTTCTAAAATAAGAAAACTTAGCGTCCGGCAGAGGCTTTGTGAAAATATCAGCTACTTGCTGCTCAGTTGACACATACTCCAGCCGAAAATCCTTCTTTAGCACGTGGTCTCTTATGAAATGATGCCTTATGTCGAT
>KV019058.1:18549-43748 GCA_001598015.1 Dorcoceras hygrometricum | reverse complement strand
AGCAAACCTGGGGGGTATTTATAGAGGGGCTAGGCAGATGGTTTGGTTTGCTTGCACGTTCTGTCAAGACGTGGGTGAGGTCGTGCGCACGTTTCCCGCATAATCCGGCCCACGTTCTCCGCCTTGAAGTGCTTTAAGCAAACCTGGGGGGTATTTATAGAGGGGTTAGGCAGATGAATCGGTTTGCTTGCACGTTCTGTCAAGACGTGGGTGAGGTCGTGCGCACGTTTCCCGCATAATCCGGCCCACGTTCTCCGCCTTTTGCGGAAGTGCTTTAACACATCGGGTTGGGGCCCTCGGGAGAGGCCTTGAACTTAGGTTGTCTCCTTAGGTTATAAGCTTTTCTCCATAACGAAGGAGCTCGGGCGATTCCCGAGCGTGTGGCAGGGCCTCGGTTAAAAATTCCCGAGCTCGAGCTCCATGCGCGTCGCTTGATTGCTCTCGCCTCCGATGGTATAGGTAAGGCTGATGCCGTAGTGCTCGGTCCTCGGGTCCCGAGGTACTCTTGGGGGCATCAATATATAAAAATTTTCATATAATAATAATACTTATTTTATCAAAACAAAAGGTGAAGTAGTTGAGAAAATATCGTGTCGTGCTGTTAGGAAAGGATATCGCGAGAGATTTAACGGAAACATCCTTTTACCGCTGGGTCCGAACTGTAACGGGTTCTGAGGGGAATAAAGATTTGACATGACAATTTAACCCTAGTTCAGTATAATTCTCCTGTCACTTCTTGCTTTTGACCATGGTTGACATACCCCCACATCCCTCGACTTTCGGGCCCAGCTTTCTGCAAAGCCCGTGTCCTTTACCTTTCTCTAACTCTCATTGAGTTTTATTATAATAATAGAAAATGATAATAAATTTTGTCTGATGATGTGATGTGGAGTTTTATAAATAGGTTTAATTATATATTTAATTAAATTTACATCAAAATATATTAATTTATTTAAAAGACTAAAACCTGAATATAAGTAAAATTTTTGTGATTCATTGCAAGTGTTTAGATATCAATATCCCATATTTGAAATATTGTCAAACATATTTCAAAAATATTGTCAAACATATTTGAAATATTGTCAAACAGAGTTTTGTTTTTAAATTTGGGTGACTATGCCTAACTAAAAACCTATCTTTAATTTGAAAAAGGAAAAAAAATATTTCTCTTGATTCCTTTTATGTTTTTATGATAGATTAAAAACAATTAATCAGCTATGGTCATGTTTTGTTTGATGATTTGATGGGATTTAATCTCATTTCATCCTTGTTTCAACAATATATTATTTATCATTTTAATTAAGTAAACAATAATTTAACATATCTCAATTAAATCAATAATAAATTTATAACACAACAATCATGTCATTTAATTAAATTATGATATTACTCTTTATATTCTTGTTATTTATATTACTTAATTATTTTAAAATGATAAATTTATAATTTTCAATTTTATCCTAAATTTAATTAATTAACATTAAATATATTTAATTATTAAATAATATTAAATATTATACTCAAATTTAATAATCGCTCTCAATCTTATTTATTATAGTGTAATACTCATGTCAACACACGTTTATATGTGTTAAAAATTATTATCAATTGTATTATTTCCTTTCGCCTTTCCTTGCTTTAATTATTTATACATTATATTCTATATAAATAAATAGATAATAATTAGGTTCGTATGAGCATGATAGCACGCGCCGTAAAAGCACAAATTGGGTGTTTGGGTTTTTAAAAAAACGTGAATCAGAGGCGACATGATCTTGTTACTCTTTTTGGCTCAGTCCAGACAGACTTTACTGCTCCTTTCTCTTTCAACTATTTATTATAAACTGTTAAATAAAATACAGAGACTTTTGTCCCTATAATAACAGATATTTAATAGCTAAGTCTCTGCGTCGGGTAAACTATCAAAACTATTATTTGTCCTCGAAAAGATGATGATAACTTTTTTATACATCTAATTAGATTGGGAGTGTTTAATATATATTAAAAACAATATCTCAATCTTAAAATTTTAGAGTATTTTTTAATCCTTATTAAATTAATTAAATTAATTAAATAACCAAATTAAATAAGAATGTATTAATAAAGGGGAAAATTGCTTGAAAATTCCCCGACCAAAAATTAACTTACTACTCAATCCTTGGTCAGAACATTCGTTGCAGTTCCCCGTTGCTCAAAATATTTCAAAAAATACCCAAAATAACCTGTTAGTGTTAATTTAGCGAATTGCTGGGCGTGCCAGGCACTCGTAAAAAAATATGTAGAAGATTAACGATAAACCAGAAATAATAAAAACAAAGTTTGAACATTGTAAATGAAGAATGCTACTGGAAATTGAGAAATTTGAACGATGGAATATTGCTGAGAATTTGTGCAGCGATTTGTGCTGAATTTTTTGTGCAGATTGATGATTCATTGATTGATTCCTTGATGTCTCTTTTATATCAGCATAGGGGAGTTTGCCAACTCCTTTGGCCATCACCTCACGATCTTCTCCATGTTGCACGTTGCTTCAACTGCTTTGCTTCATCTGTCTTCTTTGGCGCTTTTCTTTGATCTGCCCATGGGCCGGATTTTCTTAACCACAGGTTTGGACTCTCATTTGGGCTTTTAGTTCTGGGTTTTTATTTTGGTGCAAACAGATGCCCCCCGCAAGAATTGGCCCAATGGGCCAATTGCTTGTGTTTTAATCGGTCTGCACTCTTCATTATACTCAAACAATGAGGCCCAAAATAGTTTTTACCGAGTTGGACCACGTCTTTTGGGAGGGATAAACAAGAAACTCCCAGCAAATCACCTCACAGTACACTGCACCTGTGCTTCTTCTTCAGACTCCCTAAATTCCTTCTCTAAATCCATTCGATCTGTTCACCTTGAATCAACGACCAACCCTTTTCCAATACCATTTATCGCAGCCCCTCAGCTGTTCGCATCGCCGCTGTTCTACCATTCACGGTGCCTCTATCCACCAGGCGCTGTTCCTAAGCCGATCGCTCTACCATGAGGAATGGAATCTTCTGGCAGTTTGTTCTCATATAAAAGTGTAGAATCTCTCTCATTGGTCACAATACAAACACCTTGTGGACAGTGCGATTGCATCCTTGTGTTTTAGCAGAGAGATTTGTGTAGCTCTGGAAATGATGAATAAGAAATCTAATCAAGCCACGGGGATTTGTGTAACTGGAGTGGATGTGTTTCCATCGCCGCCAAGAGAACATATTTTTGAAGCACAAACCATTTTGCCCACATCAGTTTTCCTGTCTACCAGAAATTGATAGATTTCCTGCATCCATGAATTCACAGCTCCAAAACTTGCAGTAAGTCAATTAGAACGTAAGTAAATAGTGAAAATAATAATAATAATAATAATAAATAAATAAATGCTGGCAACATCTCCATCGGCGAAGGGGTGCCAATGTGATCAAGCCCGGTCCATTTCAGTACTTTCCCAGTATCTCCACAGAATAGTCAAATGGCAACAAATAGATATTGAATATACTTTCTGGAAAATGCTTCATCTATGCACTTCTCCAAAAGTTGTTTATTAACACACCAAGTACCACAAGCAAACAAATAATCAATGGGCACGTGATGATCCCGCATTTGTTGTGACATTTAGTCTCCTTTCGTCAGTTGCTACTGTGGGTTATTGTGCTGTGTGTGATAGTATGCAGGGCATGCTGCTTCTGTGATTACTTCAGTATTGCTTTTCCATTTCCTTGTGACAGGAGCAATTTTGGCTACTTGTTTTTGGCTCTTGACTAACAATTATCTTAGTGAAGAAGCTCTGAGCAGTCATGTGGTGGAAAAATGGGTGGAATGGTTGTATTCTTTTGACGTGCACCCGAAAAACACTTTTCTGCCGAAATCCATAGAGTAGTGAGAGAAGACCAGCTTAGATTCTGTAGATATTGATCCGTTATAGGGCTGCACCTTTATAGCTTTGTGGTCAATGCAAGTATATCTCTTTCTCATGAATACTTCTTTTGTAGGTATTGCTCATCGCAGCGTGCAAGTTCAGCTTGGTAAGCTCACGTCCACCACAGGTACTTCCATCCCTTTTATGTGCCGCTTGTGTGATTTGCATTGCACCGGAGTCCCATCTCCTTTTCCCAGCAGCCATCTGTGTGCATTTTTAACTTTCTGTTGGTGGTACTTGTGGAGGATAGTTGTGACTTTGTTTGATGTGTTGGTGCAGTGGTGGACTTTGATTTTTTGGGAGATGATCGACCTTGCTGTTGGTGGTATTGTTGGGTTTCTTGGCCATGTATTGGCCTCCTTTTCGTTTCCCAAACTCAATTATAAATATTCCTCCAGAATTATGTATTCTAAACGGTCCTTCCCAATCAAGGGACAAATTTCACCATTCTCTGTCTTTTGTTTCTATGGGGATTATCAGTTTCCATGTAACAACGCCCTCATCAAAGCTCTTCCCCTTGAATTTTTTATCTCCTTAGACATTCTCGTGGCAGGTTGCTTGAATGGCTTGAATCCTTCTTTGATAGGGAGTCTATGTTCTACTAAGCCTTTGTCTAGTCCAGACATGTCTTCGTATGCCCAGGCAAAACAATATTCAAACTCCCTCAACAGATCTATCAAATTTTTCTTAATCTTATCTTCCAGCAGTGCACTGATAAATATTACCTTCGGTTTGTCCGGACTCCCCAAGTTTTCTTCTTCCACTGGATCTTGGACTTCATGTGTGCCATCCTCCATTTGAGCAGGTGTCATCACTAGATCATCTAGCTGGAGTTGGCCTTCTTCATCGTCATCCTCCTCGTGAGTTATTTCTGTCCCGAATGCTTCATGTCCCAACTCTTCAAACTAGTCTAGTATTTGCTGCACGTGTAATTTGTGAATAGCGGCTGCAGCTGCCTGCTTTTCCTCTTTGCTGTGCTCAATCATCAATCTCCTCTATCATGGGTTGTATCACTGGCCTATAAGGCACAATGACAGTAGGTTTGACGATTTTGTCAAGGATTGGGCTGGGAGTCGAGCTTTCCATATATACTGTCTTTAAATCCTCGGTGTTTGAGCTCCGAATCTTTATAGGTTCAAAATCTCCATTATAGTATCGGGCTTCAACCGAGCTTGTATTGGCTTGGAATGACTCTGTGTCAGCTTCCACAATTTTTACTTCATCTCCCTTCCAAAATAGCAGCAACTGGTGCATTGAAGAGGGCATGCATTGGTTGACATGAATCCAGTCCCTTCCCAGTAAAGCCTGGAAATTAGCAGAAGAGTTTACCACAAAAAAGGCATACAGAGAATATAGACTCCCCACTATGACGTTGGCTGGGAACACTCCTATGGTTTTGGTTGACTCCCTTGTGAAAGCAGACGCTGATACTTCAGTAGGTATAAGATCTTCTTCTTTCTTTCCAAAGTTTTCCAACATCCTTACTGACAGTACATTAATCGCTGAACCATTGTCAATTAGTACCCTTGACACTAGCTTCCCGTTCAAATAAGCTTTAATGTATAATGGCCTGTTATGCATCGTCATCTCTGGAGTAGGCTTCTCAATTATCACCTGTTTTGGTTTGCTTGAGTGTTCTCCTTTTATGATGACACCTGAACTCCCTTCCAGATTTTCGATTTCCTTTTTATCTTGCTTCTCTGAACCGTGATTCACTACTTTCGGCTTGTAGTTACTGCACTGCTTAAATGTTTCTGGCAATATCACCACGCTTGTGTTGTAGTCAACTGAAATATGAAATTTTCCCACGTGAAAATCGATCGTCCTATTTCTGTGAGCATCACCTTCACTGCTTGAATCCTCACTGTCTTCGCCATCCTTGTCCTTCGTGGCTCCCCTGCGAAACTTAGACTTGCTGATCATTGTCCTTGCTAACTCTCGTTTAACGGCTGCTTTTTCTCTAAGAACTTTCCTTACTTGTGTTCTGGTGAGTGCCTTAGGGAATTTCTTGTGTCGGACCAATTTCCAAATATTGTCAACTTCATTTCGTCCTATTTCTGTGAGCATCACCTTCACTGCTTGAATCCTCACTGTCTTCGCCATCCTTGTCCTTCGTGGCTCCCCTGCGAAACTTAGACTTGCTGATCATTGTCCTTGCTAACTCTCGTTTAACGGCTGCTTTTTCTCTAAGAACTTTCCTTACTTGTGTTCTGGTGAGTGCCTTAGGGAATTTCTTGTGTCGGACCAATTTCCAAATATTGTCAACTTCATTACTGGATGGGAGGACAAATCTTGATCTGTTGTCATGCTCTGCTACTTTTGCCCCCCGGGCTTTTCTGTTTGGCTCATATTTCTTCAAGCAGTCATGTTCCCTACGAGTATTCGTTGGCAGTAACCTGTGACGGTAGTTCTCCTCTTTTTGGATTTCTATTTGCATTCGATGATTCATGTCGTCTGAGTGATGTGTCTCCCTCATCTTCTTGGGGAAATGTTTATTCCTCGGCCAATTAGCCGTAGATCCACCAACATTTCCTCGACTCCCCCTTGAAACATGTTTTGTTGTTGACCCACCATACTTTTTGTGAGCTTCAAACATCTGTCCTTTTGGAATTCAATAGGCCCTGACCATTTTCTCGTTCATCGCCCGCTTCTCATTCAAGAATTTCCTCAAATCTGTGGTGTTCATATTTATGGAAGCTACTGGAGGAAATGGGTCTTCATCTATAGCCATGGAGTTTTGTTTCTCTGAGAATTTCAGCACTCCCTTGTTGTTTCTATCCTGCAGAACATTTTTAAAGGCCCAACAAGATTTTGTAGTGTGATTATATGAATCGTGGTACTTACAGTAGTCGCGTCCTTTCGTCTCTTCCCTGGGAGGTACTCGATGGTCTGGCGGGAAGGTAATAAACTTTTCTTTCACTAGATAATCAAAAATCTCATCAGATTTTGAAACATCAAACCTGTACTGCATGCCCTTAGCAGGAAGTGTGTTATTTCCTTTTCTGACTCCCCCGTCTTTCTTTTGAGTAAAGGGCAGATACATGATCCATTGATACGAAGCTCCGCCAAGGCCACCTCTTCTAAATCCTGATAGTACGAGTCCATCGTTGTCTTCTTCTTGTAAGTTTTCTCTTTTAATAACTCTTCATACTCTACTACTTTAGAAGACAACTCAAAGAAGTCTCTAAACTCCATGCCTTGGAATTTCTTCTTCAATTCAAAGTCCAGCCCCTTTTGCGCCATTTTGACGAATTCTACTTCTGGTATGAAGACTTTGCATCTATTTTTCATCTTTTTAAACCTATCCACAAACATATCCACAAATTCATTTTTCTTTTGGTTAATTCTGGATAAATCAGAGATACATACCTCGGGCTCGGTGTGATAGAATTGGGTATGAAATTGCCGTTCCATCTCTTGCCAGGTAAGGACAGAATTCCTTGGCAGCATTGTATACCAAGTAAATGCTATACCTGTCAGTGTGTTAGGAAATAACCTGAGCTTTAAGTTTGAGAAATTCTCCAGGTTTTCCAACGTCCCGCACTTGATGGTGAATCTGGCAATATGTTCCACTGTTGATTGCACATCTTCTCCAGAGAATAAGCTGAAATCTGGGATTTTATACCCCCTAGGATAGGGTTGTTGTGGTCTATCATCTCGGGGTATGGTTTGTGGAATTCGGGATGACCAATTACCCTTAAAGCTGGTCCATACAATTCCTGTACATTTTCTCTCACCATGTCCAGATTAATTATACCTGTGTTCCTGTTCTGGAGGGGATGGTTGTAAAATTGTGCCCCCCGAGCTTGATAAGCTCCATTATCAGCATTGAGGCCAGTGTTACCAATTGGGAAACCCATGCCTTCTTCATACAGACCAGGTTGAATCATGGGATTAGTCACACTATAAGGTTGATGGAGATGGGGTCTCGGGTTTCCATTTCCATTTCCTCTCACCATTACAGGGCTTCTCTGGAAAACAGCTTCGTCCTTTTGATGATGAGGTGTGTACCTTTCATCCAGGCTTGGGGGAGTTGGGATAGAGCGGCGAGTTTCGCCTGCTCTAGAACTCCCTGCGCCTTGTTCCACTCCTTTGTGTTGGAAACTCCCTTGAGTTGTCGATTGAGTAATATGGCTCACCACTGCCTTCACGTAGGCCAGAATACCTTCAGCCATCATTTTGGAAGCCTCCTCCATCAGTATTCTTCTCTGGAATTTCTTCATGTGATTCGGCAGGCTGTTTTGTTATTGCATGGCCATGAGAGTGGCCTTCAATACGATCCACCATATTCTGGACAGATCTTTCCCGATGTTCTTCATCTGCCGGGAGTTCTTCCAATTAAGGCATGATGTCAACTTCTTTGTTTTTATCGGTTTGCTCTCTCTTTTTAGGCGGCATATCGGAGTCCCACTGGGCGTGCCAAATTTTGTTTGTGTTAATTTAGCGAATTGCTGGGCGTGCCAGGCGCTCGTGCGTCAATTCATGTAAAAAATGTGAAAAATCTAACTTCTAAAAATCAAACGAAAATAGGAACTAAATTTTACCGTTAGTTCTAATCTCTTAAACAATATGACACCAAATGATAGAAAGAAATTGACTGAAATTTATACGAACGAATCCCTGACATGATTTTGTATTTTCAACAAATATGTAGAAGATTAACGATAAACCAGAAATAATAAAAACAAAGTTTGAACATTGTAAATGAAGAATGCCACTGGAAATTGAGAAATTTGAACGATGAATATTGCTGAGAATTTGTGCAGCGATTTGTGCTGAATTTTTTGTGCAGATTGATGATTCATTGATTGATTCCTTGATGTCTCTTTTATATCAGCACAGGGGAGTTTGCCCACTCCTTTGGCCATCACCTCACGATCTTCTCCATGTTGCACGTTGCTTCAATTGCTTTGCTTCATCTGTCTTCTTTGGCACTTTTCTTTGATCTGCCCATGGGCCGGATTTTCTTAACCACAGGTTTGGACTCTCATTTGGGCTTTTAGTTCTGGGTTTTTATTTTGGTGCAAACATAACCCTTAACATATTCTATATTTTTCATATTGAAATTGTGTTTAAAATGGTATCAAAGCCTACGTTTTAATTATTTAGATATTTACATTATTATGCATAATAATTTGAAAAGAACCGCACTCTAGAATTTTTTTTAAAAATAAAGTGTGGAATAAACAATCTAAAAAGTATGGCTCATCCCTTAAAAACATTTTCTCAACATTACTTTAAAACGTAAATAAATAGGTATCTCAAAACACAAAGTCATCCATACGTCTTAAAATCAAAGTAAGTAAAGTTGCGGAAACTGAAAATGACTGTTAAAATATCTGAAAATGTTTCATAGCAATAATAAAGACGTCAGAGTGGTTCAGGGTAACAGCTGCGACGGGTGATCAGAGGTACTCACCATCGGTAGAAATAAAATCAACAGGATCATCACACCATTTAAATCTAGTGAGCCTAAAGGCCCATCATGTTTTATCTGATAATAACAAAATACGTATAATAGAACTACATGCAAGAAGATACGTATAGTAACATAACTTTAAAATATGTGTGCATGAATGATCGTAAAACATGCGTTGAAACTCTTCATAATAGGACATTATCATATATCGTAAGATATTGAGGCATGAGCATAACATAACGTTACGTAAAAGGGCGTGTGAGTCGTATCCATGAAGTGTAAGCCATAACATAAGCGATTGATCAATCATAAGAACCAATGTAAGTGACGATGCGGTTCACCCGACCTTACCTCGGGATCCCTCACACATCTATGCTGCCACTTCATCAGGCTGTGAACACATGGATCCATAAGCTCATAATAACATAAACAGGGGTTCATCGGGCCCGATATCCCAATTTCGCTCATCGTAAACTTGCCACAAATCACTTCAATCCCTCAAAAATATTTTTCTTTTCTTCATGCCTTAACATTTCATAAAACTTTCATGATGCGTGCATTTCATAAAACATGCAATTTAAAAAGTTTAGCCCGTCAATATATATTTAATTCCTTCATCAAAACATTATCTTATTCGTATACATAAAATACTACATATATAATTAATATATTCACGGGCTTCTATATTTTCGACTCCGGTAAAGGATTGGTTCAGGTACATGGCCCACTAATTCTAAGCCCAAAAGCCTAAACTTAATCTTAAAAATGGACTTAACCCTAACATGACTTGATCCAATAACTTTAAAATTAAAGTTTAAAATTTATAAAAATATTCAGTCCTTCACTTGAGAATCAAACATTAAAATTTGACTAAATAAAAGTCTCATTGACAAAAAAATATCATAAATCAAATAAATTCTAAAAATGCTTAAAAAATCTTAAAATATGCTTAAATATCAAATAAGTCATCCATGAACTTTGGCAGCCCCTAAGACTCGAAATCTCCATTTTCACAAAAATGACCCGACGAGGCTCACTTCGAGCAACAAAACTGTAAAAATCATTAAAAATTCAATTCTTAACTGAATCATCTCATGTTTCAACCCAAATCCCCCTAACTCAAGATACTAGTCACTGGAACAAATGAGACTCAAAAAAGATTCAAGAAGTGACCAACCCAATGCTCGTAATGACACTACTCGCGCGTAAACTGCAATCAGGACACGTGCTAGCCATAAAATTCATAACTAATTCGTTTCTCGACCACATCGCTCCCCGTTTGGAACTAAGTGACCCTAACTCAATGTGTGATCTCATGAAATCAACCTTGATCACACAAACTGCATAGAGCGACTTACCAACCCCAACAACTCTACTGTCGCGCACAGGCGACAAGCCAGGACACAGAATACGAATTTCATAAATAAGATCGTTTTACATAGAGTCAACAAGAACCCACACGCCACAAGTTGGCTAGTTGGGCACCTACTCTAATAGATAGGACATGCCTTGATTGTAGATAATGAAGAATTACGCGTTACCGGAGCGGAGGACAAGAGATCGTGACAAAACACCTTGAAATCTTTCAAAATTCAATGGAGATGGTGCAAAGGGGAGGGAGTGGCAGCTTGGAGGGTTAGGGGAGGTAGGTTTTCGAAGTTAGGGTGGATGGAAAATGAATAATGTCCAAAATGACCCCTTCAATGTTTTTAATTTGGAAAATAATGGAGTTTTCCTATACTAACCACCACTAATTTAAAAATGTTAAATAAAACTCTAAACTTAGGCTTTAAAACTCCAAATTTTCGTAACATAAGATCCCTCAATTTTTAAAATGTAATAAAGTTCATTAAAACAACCCGTATAGGCGAAAACGGGTTTCCCTCAACTAATAATTATTAAAATCTCATTTTTCATAAATACTGCTTAAAAATATAAATTTTTGCTCTTAAAATACGAGGGCTTAAAAATTTAAATAAATTTTCATCTCGATCTTCCCTAGTCTCGTCCATGCGTTCAGAACTCAAATAGACTGAAAACATGTCATGCATATCATGAAACATTAAAACTATCATTAAATCACATAAAATGACATAAATTTCTAAAATAATTTCCTCCCTAGTTATGCACTCATTCTCACGTAATTAGAATTTCTGGGCGTTACAACTCTCTCCTCTTATAGAAATTTCGTCCCTGAAATTAGGTTACGTACCGAAAAGCTCTGGATAGCGCGTCCGCATATCGGCCTTGATCTCCCAGGTAGCCTCATCCTCTGAGTGATTCTGGCACCGGACCTTGACCATCGGAATACTTCACGCACTAAGTTTACGCTCCTCGAGCCAAGATTTGAACTGGTCGCTCCTCAAATGATAATCTGGTGCTAACTGAAGCGACTCAAAGACCCATACATGGGATGGATTCGAGACTTACTTCCACAACATCGAAATGTGAAACACGTTATGCACTGCTGACATATTGGGTGGTGGTGCTACTCGATACGCCAACGTACCGACCCTCTCAAGAATATCAAATGGCACAATTAACCTCGGACTGAGCTCGCCTCTTCGGCCAAAGCGCATCACACCCTTCATTGGCGATATCCTCACGAATACGTGATCCCCAACCGCTAACTCCAGATCTCATCGTCTACGATCGGCAGAACTCTTCTGATGACTCTGGGCTGTCCTCATCCGTTCCGTATCCTCGTCACAATGTCTGCCATCTGCTGCACCAGCTCCAGTCCAGTCAAACTCTCTCTCCATCCTCGTCCCAGTGCACAGGAGACCTACACCTTCTCCCGTACAGAGCCTCATAGGGAGCAATCCCAATCGATGCCTGAAAGATGTTATTGTACGTGAACTCTATCAGAGGCAATCTCGAATCCGACGTACCCTGGAAATCTATCACACAAGCTCTCAACAAATCCACCAGAATCTGAATGACTCTCTCCGACTGGCCATCTGTCTGTGGGTGAAAAGTTGTACTAAATGACAACTTAGTCCCCAACGCTGCGTGCAAGCTCCTCCAGAATGTAGACGTAAATCTGGTGTCCCGATCTGACACAAATGAAAAAGTAAATCTGGTGTCTCGATCTGACAAATCTGGTGTCTCGATTTGACACAATAGAGACAGGTATGTCATGCAGCCTGACAATCTCTCTAATGTGAAGCTCTGCGTACTGCGTCAAGGTGAAAGTGGTCTTCATCGGTAGGAAATGTGCAGACTTGGTGAGTCGATCCACAATCACCCATTTCGCCGTGTAACCTTTGGGACTCCTGGGTAACCCAACCACAAAATCCATCGTGATGTTCTCCCATTTCCACTCGGGAATAGGGAGTGGCTGTAGCAACTCTGCCGCTCGCTGATGCTCTGCCTTGACCTGCTGACAGGTCAAGTACTCGGATACGAATCGCCCAATATCCTTCTTCATCCCCGACCACCAATAGAGCGTCCGTAAATCCCTGCATCTTCGTACTCCTTGGGTGGATGGAGTGTTGGCGCAGCGGCGGATCCGGATCCCGCTCCTGGGGCACAGCGGAAGAATTAAAATTTTGAAGCTCGGGAACGGTCAATACACCTGTAAAACAATTCATAAACATACATAGGATGTTTAGAATGATACCTTGCTGGCGTCTAGGCGTCTGGCTCCGACTAATTTCACGAGGAAATCAGCACTTCAACGGTTGGGGTTTTGGCCTCCTAATCCGGTCCACGAACGGAATCCCAATTCCTTCGCCGGTTTGCACTAGAAAACTCGACGAAAGTTTCACTGACGGAATCTCCTCGCCCTAACGGTCGGAACGAGATTTACGAAGACGGCGGCGTCGACGATGGGCGGCGACGACGGCGTCGGCGATGTGCGGCGACGGCGGCGTCGGCGATGGGCGGCGACGGCGGCGGCGGGGGAGGAGAGGAAAGGAAAGAAAAATATAAGCTGAAGAGATTTTGGTACGTCTCAAATGAATACCCCAGGGCCTCTATTTATAGATTTTCCATGGGCTTGAACCAGCTTAATGGGCTTGGGTCGGGCCAGGCCCAGGGTGAACATTGGTTTCAAGTCCATCACTATGGCTCGATCATAATCCCGATCGACGATCAGATCGGACTGATCTACACAGTTTAAAAAACTGAGCATTATGATGTGAAAACAATTTTTTGGACCACCTAATCCAAAATAGCATTTTGACCCCTGTAAGCTTTAAGGATAGTCAAACTAGTCCAAACTTAGGGAAATTGCATTTTGACCCTATTTAATTTTAGGAAGTCGCACTTCCATCCTTCCTCCTACTATACTCAACAAATTGAGCTTAATTTCCGTACGGGAATTGAGAAACCAGTACTTGTGTGACCCTCAATGGTTCAGGGATACAGCTAGCCGTGGGCTCACAACATTTGTGACTCCGAAACCACATTTTTGGACTAACCCATAGGATCATGGTAAAGCGTCTAGCAACATCTCCCCATGATCCCCTAGGTATCACTGATAGTGCCTGCAAGAACAAGTCGATCATGGTTAGCGTAAAGTACGGTCCTTTCAACACAAATATCCCGATCAGATCAACGACCATTGGTAAATCGAGACGCACAATGGCGAGCGGTGAATCCTCGACAACGAAGCATCGACTTCTACATGCATCGGGACCTCACCCAACCCCGCCACCTGATGACCCCAACTGAGTCGATAAACGGGTCAAAGTGAGGCACCTATCATGTAGAGTCTCAATGAAGTTTCGAGTAATAAGGGCTAATCTGTACAACCAAGACCTCGGACTTAATCCACTCGACAAATGGTAACCACTTGGAAAGTCCGAACAAGGGTAGTTCGATAGATCACCAGGTCACTATCCATCTGCATGCTCAGAACATCACAATGTTCCCTACCAATGAAACGTGGTACTTCACATCGCAGATGCTAGTCTCAAACTCGGGCGGCCTTATCCTCATTTTGACGGCCCAATCGACTAGGAACGAGTTTAGAATACACAGTGACTATTAAATGTGTTTCATGATAGCCATCATATCCACTATCACATCTAACATACACTATGGTGCATTCCAGGTCTTTATCCAACACAATTGTTAACATTATAAAATAATGACGATAAAGAATGCCATAAAAGAATACAAATTTCATAAATAAAGATCGTTTTACATAGAGTCAACAAGAACCCACACTCCACAAGTTGGCTAGTTGGGCACCTACTCTAACATGGAGTACGTCGATGCATGCGCCTCTGCTGAAATCTCAGCTCTCATCTGTCCAATACTCGGCACCCACATGAGACCTTTGAAACGCGTGATCCCATCCTCCACTGTATACAGACCTCGTCCTCTGGCCTCATCTCGCTGTCTCCACTGCTGTAGCTGTTCGTCAGAGGCCTGACCGTCTCTAATCCGATCTCGAAAGTCGGATGAACTATGAACGCTGGCAAACTCGACGCAGAGCCTCCTGAATAGAACTCCAGTACAAATCTCTGAATCTCAGACAGTAGTGGTCGCTCGACTGATAAGCATGCCACTACTGAGGTCTTCCGGCTCAACGCGTCTGTCACTACACTAGCTTTACCCGGATGGTAGCTAATGTCACAATCATAATCCTTCACCAACTCCAGCCATCTACGCTGCCTCATTGTTGAATAAGTACTTGAGGCTCTTATGGTCGGTGAAAATTTGACACTTCTCATCGTACAAGTAGTGTCTCCAAATCTTTAGCGCGAACGCTACTGCTACAAGCTCCAGATCATGCGTCAGATAGTTCAGCTCATAACTCTTCAGCTGTCTCAACGCATATAGTAACGCCCCAAAAATCCATAGGACCACAATTTTAAACCCTTTTTACTTTAAGGGTCATGTTGATATTTTCAGTTTCAGATTCCAGCTTTAAATTCATCTTAATTGTTTAAAAGGCTGATTTCAGATTTTAGACTTGAGAAACGACGCGGAAGGTTTCTAGGCAGATTTTGCCTCAGGCACAAGACACGAGCATATTTCAGATTTTGTTCGAAAATGTTTTCAAATTGAGCAAATTGTTCTCTTCAAAATCCTTTGGCAAAATTCCAAATTTGAAACAGTAGATGAGAGCTTTTTACAAATCTTTCAAAAAGGAAAAATAGTTGGTAGGAATCCCATGCCTACTCGAGTGTTTTCACCTAATGACAATCATGCTCTTTTATCTGATTGCTTACGTGAAGTTAGAGTTCACTTTCATTTGTAAAGGAAATCTTTCATCCTCTTAAAACTCTCTGGAGCTTGTCGTGGTGCTTGAGGAGGATTTCTGCAGGAACCCGCTGTCTCCGTGTTTCCAGTGTTAAGGCAAGTAAAAGCTGATTCTTGCTACACCATTTAAATCATATATTGTTTTCTTCAGTTCTTTTTGCTTGCCTGTTTAAGCTAAAGATATAGAAATGTTCAAGCATGTTTATGAAAATGAAAGATCGGGTTCATTGTTGTTTTCCCTGTCTTAAAAAGAATGCCAGTATGTTTTAAATGCAGATTTTGAAGTAGATGTGTTTTAAAAACATTGAGCACTCAGATTCTAGTTTATCGAAAGGTTATGAAGTCCTTCCTCCTGGTGGATGGCGATGTCTGGACTCGACTCCGAGTAACCAGCGATGCTGGTGGAATCGGGATTTTGTTCCGGTTAGATAGGCGGAGCTGGTATCATGGAAGTCGTCGAGATGTTGCAGCACTAGTTCAGTAGCCAATTATGTTTTCTCTACGCTAGCGACAAGATTCTATGATCAAATCTGAAATTCCCATGTCGGATCTGAATTTCCTATCATATCTGTTTCGTGAGTCATGGATGGCGATGTCTGGACTCGACTCCGAGTAACCAGCGATGCTGGTGGAATCGGGATTTTGTTCCGGTTAGATAGGCGGAGCTGGTATCATGGAAGTCGTCGAGATGTTGCAGCACTAGTTCAGTAGCCAATTATGTTTTCTCTACGCTAGCGACAAGATTCTATGATCAAATCTGAAATTCCCATGTCGGATCTGAATTTCCTATCATATCTGTTTCGTGAGTCAAATCTGTTTTACTCCTAAGACACTATTTCTACAGTCACATCTGCTTTCCCGCTAGCGACATCAACCCAGAACTCAAATCTGTTTCACGCTAGACCTACTATTCCATAGTCAAAACTGCTTCGATGCTAGCGATACATTTCTAAAGTCAAATCTGATTACACTAATGGTACTGTTCCTTTACCACATCTGTTTTTAACGTTAGCGATACTATGGTCAAACCTGTTTCCACGACTAAGATTTGTTTTGCATCCGAATACTATTTTCGTTAGCCATATCTGTTTTTCACCCCAGCGATAAGTCCCAGTAGTCGAATCTGATGCTCAGTGAGATTTCAAAGAAAATCGAGTTTTGAAATGTAGTCAACCCCGATGATGTTCAAATCTGTTTTCAACCAGATATGAGTTTAAAGGAAGAAAAGTTTAGTTTTAAAGGATTTATGGCGTAGATAACAGACGGTCATAAAGGAAGGGTGAGCAGCTGTCAAGACAGTTGCCCCTTCATAAAGGAAGGGTGAGCAGTCGTCGAGCGTGTCGGTTGCCCCTTCATATAGGGCTTCATGCCATAAAGACTGAATTCAGAAGTAGCTTGATCAAGCGCCAAAGGATCTAAGGAGAGCTTCTAAACCATAAATCACAAGAAAATAATGATGATATCTGGGTTATTTCTCAAATCTGTTTTTACGAAAGATGTTTAAGTTTAAATGCCTTCCTTTAAACTAAGTTATGTTAAGATATGAAACATCTGTCTCCATTAAGTGATTTTGTTATCCTCAGATTTTACTTGCTGAGCCTCTAGGCTCATTAGCTTTTAAATGGTGCAGGTGAGACAGAGCTGGGGCAGTGGGGCGGCGGGAACTGAACCAGCTGTGGTGATAGTGTTTATCAATGGCCAATGTTTTCCGCGCAGCTGTTGTTGTTTTTGGACCTTTTGTCAAGTCTGTATTAGATCTATTACAACAATAGTGAATTCATATAGAGTTCCAGTAGTTGTAATATCGCAACTTTTCAAATATCAAATCTGTTGGTCAGATCTGCCCTTACTGTTTCATTTTGGTGCCATTAATTCAACTGTTTGTATATCGAATTTGTAAGGCGATACAGCTTTCAAAATACTTATTCAGTCCCTCTTTCTCCTTTTATTGTTTTATTCAACCCAAATCTGTTGACACCCATGGGCGTGGGCATCACAACTTGATATCAGAGCATGATCCTGAGATAAACACACACTTCCGGTTGGAACAGATTTCGTCGACCGTTTCTCCATAGCTGTGAGTTTTATTTTATGTTTCAGAGCATTTGTCTTTTGATGTAGCATGTTCTGATGTTCATATTATGGCGGATTACGGGTTATAGATTTAGATGTCTGGCAGAGGAAGAAGTAGAAGAAACACTTCCTTAGAAGAACCCGACCTAGACAGTAACGCTAGCATTACCAAACTTCTAAGGCTGTTGGTAGAACAATCTGGCAGAGGCAATGGCCAATCTTCAAGTAGTAGAGGACCAAGCCACGATGATCCTCAAGAGAAGTTCCGAAGACAGAAGCTGAAGGAGTTTAGTTGTACTACAGATCCCTTAGTTGCTGAAAGTTGTGATAGGATCAATATGGCACGAAAACAGGCCTAGGAGTTCAGAAGGGGGGGGGGGGTTGAATGAACTCCTTGGTATTTTAAATTTTCGAAACCGTTTAAAACTATTTTTACAAGCACTGCTTAACTTAAGTCCGAGTTACCAGACTTACTCAGTTTAATGGCTGATCTCTTGGCTAACAAATATGTGCGGAATAAAGCCAATTGATCAGTGAACAGTGTAACAAGTAAGTAAATGCGTAATGTAAAAGTTAAGGGACAGAGTTTGTTTCTAGAAGTTCGGATATAAATATCCTACGTCTCCCCTTCTTCCTTTTCAAGAAGGTTTCACTAGAATATTTGATGCGTGCAGGCCTTCTACAAACACCCGATCACTGAGCCTCGCTCAAGGTGAACTCCTAGCAACTCCACAAACAATCACGCAGACGCAGCTGCTGGTTTTACAACACTTAGAATGATATTTTTCAAACGGCTTTTAGACAGCGTGTTTGTTACAGACTCAACAATGAATACAACGATGGAATACAAATCTATTGAGTGCTGTAAATTCTCTGGTTTCTAAACAACGAAACACGATTCAAAAGATTGAACCAGAGAATAAACTCGAAGGTAAATCTATGAAGGCTTGTTTGAAAGTTCTTCGAGTTGTGAGCTTTTTGAGAATAGCTTCAAATTGCAATGCGCTCAGAAAATTGGCAGAGCGACGGTAAGTCACAATAGCGAAGGAGTGCTTCGACAATTCAAAGTTCTGCTATTTATACTCTTCGCTCAACGGTCATTTGATTTGGCTAAGGAAATAAAATCCCTTTTGAAATGCTGATAATCTGTAACCGTATATCCTGATCCACCAAATAGTAAATTGCACATCGTTAGAACCAGATTGCCGTTTTCCATATTTGTGCAATCACCGTATAACGTCCTCTGTAAGTCGTACTATTTACCCAAAATAGTACCGATCTTGTCTCCTTAATTCCAGGCAATTGTACGATTCTGTTAAGGCCATCGATCTTTTCCAATTTGAGTATTTGATCGAATTTGAATCAATTCATTGTTTGTGCCTGAATACTTTCTATTGAGTAGATCTTTCTCTCATGAAGACAATAGATAAACCATCGCTGATAGAGTATATATAGTTGTCCTTTCTGAATACATTGAAATATCTGACCACTTGCAATTTCAGATAAACTGACGTCATCATATCTGTTAAAAGTACTGTAGCCATATCTGTTGAATATACTATCTGTTAAGAATGACGTCACAATTTCTGATAACCATAATATGAACATATCTGTTGACAGCAACCTTCGCTGTTATCTCTTAGACATATTGTCATGGTTATCAAAACACGAACACTATCTGTTGTCAGCAACCATGAGTGATGCTGTTACGGTATCTGATGACAGCAACTATTAGTTATCTGTTGATCATATTGCAACGTATCTGACTACCAATGTGCGAATCTTTCTATTGACAGCAACTATCACTGATTCAATAACGAAGTCTGTTGGCAGATACAATCACTCTTAATGCACTTTCAACAGTAGGTATTTGGCCCGATAACCCGAATAACTGAACCAATAACTCAACTGTTCCAAACCCGAACCTGAACAACCCGATAACATCTCTGAAATATAAACTGATAACTGTTGTCAGCACCTCTGATGTCCTTGAGATAGATTACTCGAAATTCATCGATAAGTCCAATTCTTTTCTTATTTTTGTTATCACCAAAACTATAAATTTTATCTTAACAATTTTTCCCTTTTTGGCGATGACAAAACTTAGCAGCCTTTAGATTTAATAGATGATCAAAAGAAAAAGGACGCAAGGTCTGCTGAAATCAAGAAATTTCATTAACTTAAAATAGTACAAAAGATTTGTACACAAGATTCTAATCCTTTCCAGTACACCAAAATTTAGCGCTACTTCTGGGAATCAACTTGGTCCTAAGTCCATACGCTCATCACTCATATGCCTTCTGTTCGAATTACCACTTCTGTTACCAGAACTACGCCTTTCACCGCTTCTGCCTTTGCCTTGATCTTCTCTGCTCATACTACCACTAAATCTGTCCACAATATCTGTTGTTCTACCACTACCACCGCCACCACTACCACCGCCTTGATCATCAGGAGGGGGCTGAGGTCTGCTGCTACTTCCTTCCCCCTTTTTGGCATCACCGCCTCTTATGTTGGTCCCTATTTTGAAAAAGGATCAAATGAACTTAGCAGGCGCTGTTGCTAAAAATGGAACATTAAAAATTTTGCGCGCTGCTATTCCACAGATGAGGTGCAATACCTCTGGTTCTTGAACACTCAAAAGCGAGAGCATCGGAGACAAGATCTGGTATGTAATAAAAACATGCGGAAAACACCAGAACTGAATCCTATATTTTAAAACAACTCAAACAGATTTATGTACAACATAAATCTGTTCGACTGTGCAAGTGTGCTGACTGTGAATGCCATCATGGTTTTGAGATTCATTCACTAATGAATGTGAATGAATCTCTGTGTGTGATATTTTTACAATGAAGCTCTCAACTCTCTGTTTCTCACACATTAGGGAAATGCTCTACACAAGCTAATTCTAGCTCAGCTGTCAACTCCAATAAGCTCCTCTACGAAAGATAGTTGACAACTTCGCTTCTGATTTGTCTTCCCTTTGATTGTTGTCTTCTATTGATTTTTCTTTTCTGTGCGACAACAATTCTCACGGCCTCTGCTCTCATCTTCAATGGCGATGCCTTCGTATATATGCCTCTGTACAAATTAAGTCCGTTGGACACAAGTTCTTCCCGTTTGAAATGTGTTCTGTAAAGTACCGACAGGGATTGTCCTTTGTGTCCTTTCTTTTGCAGGCCTTTTTGTCGTCTTCAACATTTGAAATAAGCTCAGCAGTTGACATCCAGCTTTGGTAATTATTCATAATAATTTGTCAACTGCTTCGCTGCTGGTTCATTCTTCAATCACAGCGACTGGTTACTTTGCGTCTGGATTCTTTGTCGACTGGTTGAATTTCTACACTTCGCCTGCTTTTCCTGCGTCTGGATCTTCTTGTCGACTGGTTTGCAAAACACTGTAGCCTGCGACTGGTTGAGCAGGTGAAGATATGCTTGCAGCTGGTTGTCCAGTCGTTGATCGTGAAATGCTTGCAACTGGATTTCCCAACGACTGGTTAGATCAAACGATGTCGTATCAACTTATTCAAACGACATCGTTTGCTATGCATCCTCGACTAGTTGATTATATCACTGTAGCTCTCGTCTGGATGTATTGTAGCTCGCGACTGGTATCTTGCGACTGGGTAATTTCTTCATGTATGACGTCGCTTTATCTCTTGCGTCTGGATCATCCATCGACTGGTTCTACTGAAGCTCCCTGCTGATTGTGATGACATCACTGCTGATGTCATCATCGCTGATTCCAGATTTCTCTTCACATCTTCTCCATCGAACCTTTCTCCAGCCTTTAGCGAATATCACAGCTGCTCTTCTAAATTGGCCTTCGCCTGATTACGAACAACTGACTCAACTTTGGTGCTACTGTTCATCTTCTTCTTCGATCCTAAAATCTGTACACTAAGTAGAATTGTTAGAAACACAATAATAGGTTTTGTGTAATTCAAAACTTAATCAGGATCTATGTAAACAGATCCATCAATCTCTCCCTTTTTGATTTACACAAAACCTTATTAACGGATGCATGTTCTAACAATTCTCTCCCTTTTTGTGGGAATCAAAAAGATCGAAAACAGGTTTTCCCGAAATTTAAATCAAAACTCTCCCTACACTGTCACAACAAAAACAATGTGACAGCAGAAGTTTTAAATTTGAAAAACAAAAACAGCTTTGGGGAAGAACCGAATGTAAGAGCTATATGATTTTGAAACTGGAACTGATGCATAGCTCAAATTAACAAAGACAACGACGCCACTCTCCCTGTCTTTTATAACATAAGCTCAAATCATTTTTTTAAAAAAATTTTAAGCATCAGCTGGAATCCGCAAAACAGAACATTTTTAAAAACTATCAGAGCATCAAAAATGTTTCAAATAAGCATGTGCTACTGAGTTACTTACATAAAAAGTACCAGTAAACAAATAAAATCTCAGATTTTCATTCTTCTATTTCGTTCCATGTGCTTGTCACCGAGCCTCGCTCCAGATGATCTTACAGCACAACGAAGATAGAATCTTGGCATCCGCACGGAACTCGCGCATTCCGTGACAGTTCATCAAGAGAAAATCGGTTCTATATTAAAACAAATTAACTGGCCTTCATATGATAAGCTTCTCAAAACAGTTAAAAATATTAAAAACATTGCACATGAGTTTTAAAATAAGTGCTCGTTCAAGAACAACCTGCTCTGATACCACTTGTTGGTCCCTGTTTTGAAAAAGGATCAAATGAACTTAGCAGGCGCTGTTGCTAAAAATAGAACATTAAAAATTTTGTGCGCTGCTATTCCACAGATGAGGTGCAATATCTCTGGTTCTTGAACACTTAAAAGCGAGATCACCGGAGACAGATCTGGTATGTAATAAAAACATGCGAAAAACACCAGAACTGAATCCTATATTTTAAAACAACTCAAACAGATTTATGTACAACATAAATCTGTTCGATTGTGCAAGTGTGCTGACTGTGTATGCCATCAAATGTTATGCGATGCTAAGATAAATGCAAGTGCTGAAAGCTTAAAGAATACAATACTCAAACGATTTGTTTCTGGAAGTTCGGACCTCAATGTCCTACGTCTCCCCTTCTTCCACCTCGGAAGGCTCCACTAGAAGATTTGATCTATACAACGCATGTACAGACCCAATCCCTCAACCAGCAGCTGCGAGAACTCCTAGACTCTACCAGCCCACGGCTGTTCACTCAGAACTTGTTTAACGTCCCTGTTCAAAGACTACATACACAGAGTTTAACGTCTTCGTGCTTGGATGGTAACTGTTTGTGAATTGGTTTTGAGATTCATTCACTAATGAATGTGAATGAATCTCTGTTTGTGAGATTTTTACAATGAAGCTCTCAACTATCTGTTTCTCACACACTAGGGAAATGATCTACACAAGCTAATTCTAGCTCAGCTGTCAACTCCATAAGCTCCTCTACGAAAGATAGTTGACAGCTTCGCTTCTGATTTGTCTTCCCTTTGATTGTTGTCTTCTTTTGATTTTTCTTTTATGTGCGACAACAATTCTCACGACCTCTGCTCTCATCTTCAATGGCGATGCCTTCGTATATATGCCTCTGTACAAATTAAGTCCGTTGGACACAAGTTCTTCCCGTTTGAAATGTGTTCTGTAAAGTACCGACAGGGATTGTCCTTTGTGTCCTTTCTTTTGCAGGCCTTTTTGTCGTCTTCAACATTTGAAATAAGCTCAGCAGTTGACATCCAGCTTTTGTAATTCTTCATAATAATTTGTCAACTGCTTCGCTGCTGGTTCATTCTTCAATCACAACGACTGGTTACTTTGCGTCTGGATTCTTTGTCGACTGGTTGAATTTCTACACTTCGCCTGCTTTTCCTGCGTCTGGATCTTCTTGTCGACTGGTTTGCAAAACACTATAGCCTGCGACTGGTTGAGCAGGTGAAGATATGCTTGCAGCTGGTTGTCCAGTCGTTGATTGTGAAATGCTTGCAACTGGATTTCCCAACGACTGGTTAGATCAAACGATGTCGTATCAACTTATTCAAACGACATCGTTTGCTATGCATCCTCGACTAGTTGATTATATCACTGTAGCTCTCGTCTGGATGTATTGTAGCTCGCGACTGGTATCTTACGACTGGGTAATTTCTTCCTGTACGATGTCGCTTTATCTCTTGCGTCTGGATCATCCATCGACTGGTTCTACTGAAGCTTCCTGCTGATTGTGATGTCACTGCTGATGTCATCATCGCTTAGCTCTCCAGCTGGTCTTCTCGCACCAGCTGATCTTTCTTCATCTGATGATCATGATGTCGTCACCGATGACATCATCATCGATGGTCCACTTAGAGTTTCCAGCTGTTTCCCTTTTGATGTTCCAGCTGGTCCATCTTCCTCTTCTAGCGCTTGCAGCTGGTTCTTATCGTTCCAACTGGTTCACTATGCTCCAGCTGGTTCTGCTACTGTTCATCTTCTTCTTCGATCCTAAAATCTGTACACTAAGTAGAATTGTTAGAAACACAATAATAGGTTTTGTGTAATTCAAAACTTAATCAGGATCCGTGTAAACAGATCCATCAATCTCTCCCTTTTTGATTTACACAAAACGTTAAATAACGGATGCATGTTCTAACAATTCTCTCCCTTTTTGTGGGAATCAAAAAGAGATCGAAAACAGGTTTTCCCGAAATTTAAATCAAAACTCTCCCTACACTGTCACAACAAAAACAATGTGACAACAGGAGTTTTAAATTTGAAAAACAAAAACAGCTTTGGGGAAGAACCGAATGTAAGAGCTACATGATTTTGAAACTGGAACTGATGCATAGCTCAAATTAACAAAGACAACGACGCCACTCTCCTTGTCTTTTATAACATAAGCTCAAATCATTTTTAAAAAAATATTTTAAGCATCAGCTGGAATCCGCAAAACAGAACATTTTGAAAAAATATCAGAGCATCAAAAATGTTTCAAATAAGCATGTGCTACTGAGTTACTTACATAAAAAGAACCAGTAAACAGATAAAAGCTCAGATTTTCATTCTTCTATTTCGTTCCATGTGCTTGTCACCGAGCCTCGCTCCAGATGATCTTACAGCACAACGAAGATAGAATCTTGGCATCCGCACGGAACTCGTGCATTCCGTGACAGTTCATCAAGAGAAAATCGGTTCTATATTAAAACAAATTAACTGGCCTTCATACGATAAGCTTCTCAAAACAGTTAAAAACATTAAAAACATAGCACATGAGGTTTAAAATAAGTGCTCGTTCAAGAACAACCTGCTCTGATACCATTTGTTGGTCCCTGTTTTGAAAAAGGATCAAATGAACTTAGTAGGCGCTGTTGCTAAAAATGGAACATTAAAAATTTTGCGCGCTGCTATTCCACAGATGAGGTGCAATACCTCTGGTTCTTGAACATTGAAAATACAAGAGCACCGGAGACAGATCTGGTATGAATTAAAATCATGCGGAAAACACCAGAACTGAATCCTAATATTTTAAAACAACTCAAACAGATTTATGTACAACATAAATCTGTTCGACTGTGCAAGTGTGCTAACTGTAT
>KV019058.1:3537-18287 GCA_001598015.1 Dorcoceras hygrometricum | reverse complement strand
TGAGATCTGAATTTCAAAAGAACAACGTATTCAATTCCCACGCCATTCTCGACAACCAGATCTCTCCAAAACGGCACCGTTTTATCCAAATTTCACGGTGCTTCTCGTAACGCTAAGAAGAAATAGATCTCTATCAAAATCGATCAATTCACAATGTTCCTTGACCAGATCTCACCCGAAAAACACAAACTAAAATCTGGACCATTCAACTAGAGATCTGAATATTTTCCAAATCAGATTTCATCAAAATTCAAAATTCCAGAAATCTAAATTCTTAATTCTCGTGACTAATCTAACTCAAAATCCGATTAATCACTGATTAGAAATCTGAATCCTCACATCAACTCATTGCTGTCGAAAGCTTTTCCTCTATTCTTCAATTCATAAACTGTTGAAAGCTACTTCAAACTTCTCTGTTTCTTTATCAACCTACTATTTCAATTGCTGTTAACAGCAAACTTCCTGTTCATTGTTTTTCAGCAACCTACTGTTTCAATTTCTGTTAACAGCAAACTTCCTGTTCATTGTTTTTCAGCAACCTACTGTTTCAATTTCTGTTAACAGCAAACTTCCTGTTCATTGTTTTTCAGCAACCTACTGTTTCAATTTCTGTTAACAGCAAACTTCCTGTTCATTGTTTTTCAGCAACCTACTGTTTCAATTTCTGTTAACAGCAAACTTCCTGTTCATTGTTTTTCAGCAACCTACTGTTTCAATTTCTGTTAACAGCAAACTTCCTGTTCATTGTTTTTCAGCAACCTACTGTTTCAATTTCTGTTAACAGCAAACTTCCTGTTCATTGTTTTTCAGCAACCTACTGTTTCAATTTCTGTTAACAGCAAACTTCCTGTTCATTGTTTTTCAGCAACCTACTGTTTCAATTTCTGTTAACAGCAAACTTCCTGTTCATTGTTTTTCAGCAACCTACTGTTTCAATTTCTGTTAACAGCAAACTTCCTGTTCATTGTTTTTCAGCAACCTACTGTTTCAATTTCTGTTAACAGCAAACTTCCTGTTCATTGTTTTTCAGCAACCTACTGTTTCAATCTCTTCTTCGTTGCTCTTCAACAGTAGACACGCTGACGTCATCATTGCTGAATCCAGATTTCTCTTCGCTTCAATTCACAACTGCTGATAGCTTTTGCTCAACTGCTGATTGTGATGACATCACTGCTGATGTCATAATTGCTGTTCGTAGCTTCCTCCAATAGATAAGCTGACGTCATGGTTGCTGAATCTCGATATCTTTCAATCAGCAATGCTGACGTCATCGTTTCTGCTCGCAGCTTCTTCCAATAGATAAGCTGACGTCATCTTTACTGATACCAGCTCTTGTTAGCGCTCCACTGTTCATCTTCTTCTTCGATTCATTCTCCAGTCTTTAGCAAATATCACAGCTGCTGGTCTAAATTGGCCTCCGCCTGATTACGAACAACCGACTCAACTTTGGACGTCTCCATTGTCAATCCAGATGCCGTTTACAATGATGAATCAAACCAGTTGTGAACTTTATCTTTTAAACCATCGACTGGACAAATTTAACTTCGCGACATCTTTCTTCGATAGCTAGAATCTGTACACTAAGTAGAATTGTTAGAAACACAATAACAGGTTTTGTGTAATTCAAAACTTAACCAGGATCTGTTTACACAGATCCATCAATCTCTCTAGCATTATTCAGGTTTTACTTGCTGAGTCCCTAGGCTCACTAGATTTTAAAATGGTGCAGGTGCGACAACTGAGGAGCGAACAGCTGGTGAAATGTGAATCAGCTGCTGGGTGATGTGTGTTTATCAATGGCCAACGTATTCCGTGTCGTAGCAGTCGTTATTTTGTATCTTAGAAGTACTGTATGGAAATCAATTACAACAGCTGTTTATTCATGTAGAAATTCAGATGTTGTAATCGCAATTGCAAAGTTATATATTAGATTATGTTTTTCCGCAAACCAGTTGTTAGGACTGGTTTACGACTTAGCAGCGCTGCTTTGAAAGATTAAATAAAATTTTGCGCTGCTATTAAAGGAGGTGCAATACCTCTGGTTCTTGAACACTCAAAAGCGAGAGCATCGGAGACAAGATCTGGTATGTAATAAAAACATGCGGAAAACACCAGAACTGAATCCTATATTTTAAAACAACTCAAACAGATTTATGTACAACATAAATCTGTTCGACTGTGCAAGTGTGCTGACTGTGAATGCCATCAAATGTTATGCGATGCTAAGATAAATGCAAGTGCTGAAAGCTTAAAGAATACAATACTCAAACGATTTGTTTCTGGAAGTTCGGACCTCAATGTCCTACGTCTCCCCTTCTTCCACCTCGGAAGGCTCCACTAGAAGATTTGATCTATACAACGCATGTACAGACCCAATCCCACAACCAGCAGCTGCGAGAACTCCTAGACTCTACCAGCCCACGGCTGTTCACTCAGAACTTGTTTAATGTCTCTGTTCAAAGACTACATACACAGAGTTTAACGTCTTCGTGCTTGGACGGTAACTGTTTGTGAATTGGTTTTGAGATTCATTCACTCTATGTGTGAGATTTTTACAATGAAACTCTCAACTCTCTGTTTCTCACACACTAGGGAAATGCTCTACACAAGCTAATTCTAGCTCAGCTGTCAACTCCAATAAGGTCTTCTACGAAAGTTAGTTGACAGCTTCGCTTCTGATTTGTCTTCCCTTTGATTGTTGTCTTCTTTTGATTTTTCTTTTATGTGCGACAACAATTCTCACGACCTCTGCTCCCATCTTCAATGGAGATGCCTTCGTATATATGCCTCTGTACAAATTAAGTCCGTTGGACACAAGTTATTCCCGTTTGAAATGTGTTCTGTAAAGTACCGACAGGGATTGTCCTTTGTGTCCTTTCTTTTGCAGGCCTTTTTGTCGTCTTCAACATTTGAAATAAGCTCAGCAGTTGACATCCAGCTTTGGTAATTCTTCATAATAATTTGTCAACTGCTTCGCTGCTGGTTCATTCTTCAATCACAGCGACTGGTTACTTTGCGTCTGGATTCTTTGTCGACTGGTTGAATTTCTACACTTCGCCTGCTTTTCCTGCGTCTGGATCTTCTTGTCGACTGGTTTGCAAAACACTGTAGCCTGCGACTGGTTGAGCAGGTGAAGATATGCTTGCAGCTGGTTGTCCAGTCGTTGGTCGTGAAATGCTTGCAACTGGATTTCCCAACGACTGGTTAGATCAAACGATGTCGTATCAACTTATTCAAACGACATCGTTTGCTATGCATCCTCGACTAGTTGATTATATCACTGTAGCTCTCATCTGGATGTATTGTAGCTCGCGACTGGTATCTTGCGACTGGGTAATTTCTTCCTGTACGACGTCGCTTTATCTCTTGCGTCTGGATCATCCATCGACTGGTTCTACTGAAGCTTCCTGCTGATTGTGATGTCACTGCTGATGTCATCATCGCTTAGCTCTCCAGCTGGTCTTCTCGCACCAGCTGATCTTTCTTTATCTGCTGATCATGATGTCGTCACCGATGACATCATCATCGATGGTCCACTTAGATGTTCCAGCTGTTTCCCTTTTGATGTTCCAGCTGGTCCATCTTCTTCTTCTAGCGCTTGCAGTTGGTTCTTATCGTTCCAACTGGTTCACTATGCTCCAGCTGGTTCAACTTGGCCTCCGCCTGATTACGAACAACTGACTCAACTTTGGACGTCTCCATTGCTAATCCAGCTGCCGTTTACAATGATTAACCAAACCAGCTGTGAACTTTGTCTTTTCAAACCATCGACTGGACAGATTTTGCTACTGTTCATCTTCTTCTTTGATCCTAAAATCTGTACACTAAGTAGAATTGTTAGAAACACAATAATAGGTTTTATGTAATTCAAAACTTAATCAGGATCTGTGTAAACAGATCCATCATCTTAGATAATCGATGAGATCACCAAGCTGGGTGGAGAGGTTCAAATAGTTTTCCGCGACTTTTTCTTGGAAATCAAACAATTCACTCCTTATAGCAGCAACCTGCCCATCCAAATAAGTGACTGTAGCATCAAGTGCTTTCACCTCCTTCCGAACCTCCATCATCAGCAGTGACAGAGGCACCGTGAGCCAGAAATCCTTTATTAAACTCATTTAAATGAAGTATGTGGACATCACCTTGAGTTCGGTTATCTTGGCGAGCATTGTGAATCACATTTCGAGGGGTTTCCTCGTGTTGGCACATAGTGTCACGATGGCCTCTATCAAGTGTAGTGAGCCTAGATAATATATCATTATGAGAATCATCAATACGCTGTGAGAGAAAGGATCTGAGATCATCCAGAGATGCGGAGAACACAGAAGAAATAGCTGGTAACAAGAACTGATTTTCCGCTGTGTCATCCAGAGGGATATCATCAATGTTAAAGTGCATAGGAGAGTCAGTAAACGAAGTACAAGAGTCTCGTCGCTGAAACGAAGGAGGAGGGGATTCTGGACTCTGAAAAAAATATGACTGCTCCTCCTGAGTAAAAACAGAAATGGTAGGACCTGACACTAACTGTACATTCGGCTCTGAAGAATCGACCTCTTGGAAAGAATCAAACTGAAGGGAGGGAGAGCGGTATACAGTAGATCCATCGGAAGAAACTAAATGTATCTCTGGAGTGCTCTCTAATTCTGACTGTACATCCGAATCATTGAAATAACAAACAAAATTATCTATATCTTGCCCCTGCCCAACCACACTGCAAAAATTTGTGGGAAGTTTCTCAAGAACATCTACAACGGAACCGATAGCCACAATCGCTCTGCAAAGATTTTCATCCCTAACGGGACGAAGGCAGCCAAACATACTGTAGCGAATAACCTCTGTACACACTCTATACCATCCCCAAGAATGAATTATCGATGGGGCAGCTCCCCAATACTGAACTAGTTCGATGAAACAAGCATGGGGAACAAAATTTGCGTCAACCACGCTTTCTGGCAACAGTTTCCTATTCACAAAAAGAGATAGCCTGCAGCTACTCCTCCAATAGTCATTGCCAAGTCATTTCCCTGTAGGGGCGTCCAAATCCCATCTACTAAGATCATTGGCCTTACCCAGCAGGTGGATTTGGCCAGAGAGTAAAATTGGGCGAGAACGGAACCACTACTGTCAGCAAAATATTTAAAAAGTTGAGAGGAGATTGGTCGATCCATTATCAATCCATGTTCCTTCTGCTGTGCTAAGAGATTTTCTGGGATTTTGGAATGAGCAACAGACAGAAGATCAATTATTTGGGAGGCCATTGCTGTCCATGGCTGGCCAGGAGTATAATATTTGCGGTGAGAGTCCAAAAATTTCCGGAGAAGCATCTCTCTATATTTCGCAAGTATATACATTCTTCTCCTGACAGCAGTCTCCAGAGAACTTGCTTCTGCCCAATACAAAATCATATTTTCCTTTTCTTTCAAATCCCTCAACGATTCAAGATCAGACAATTTATTCAGACTAAAAGAATGAAAGAATTCAACGACGTCTTGCATAACCTGGTCTCTGAGCTGTACTAGAAACTCAACATCGCCGCAGATCAACTCAACCATCTCCCTGGCAGGGTTCCCTTTTACAGGCTCATCTTCTTCCAAGGGCTCCTTCCCTTTATCATGAGTGGAGATCCGAGGGAGACTGGCATAGTACCAGTCACTATCGTGCACCTCATTGATCTCTATAGAAGAGCCAAGTCTGATCTTGGTAACTTCAGCGGCAGATACTGACGGAAGCATCATATTGTCAGATATTTGCATTAGTAGATCATCAATAGACATGAGCTCCTCGTCCGTTTGGTTGCTGCCGACAGCTTTCTCAGGTGTCTTTGCAACCGCAACTTCCTTGCTGTCCTCAGTTTTGTCAACAGTCTCTGTCTAAATAAAATCCTCAAAAGACTCATCCAACCACTGCTCAAAATTATCAGCATTGTTAACTGGTGAATCCCCAAAATCAGTGTCTCCAACCTCTGGCTCATCAAGATGTTGTTCTCTCTGCTCTGCCTCATCTGTTGCCAACTTAGAGGTTTCCTCAAGTACCTGCCCGATAATAACATCCACCTCATCAGTATGTTTAACAACAGTTGACTCCTCAACAGCAACCGCAACAGTATCCTTGACAGATTCTTGCTCCTCCACATTCTCATCATCAGAATCCTTTGAAAGTACCAATCTGTTGGGATTGATCCGGATCCGCACCCCGGCAGGCAGCGGAAGAACAAAAATTTTACCGGGATGCGATCAATACGAATGATCAAACAAACATACGTATCAACATACATAGGGTGTTTAGCAGGTCACCTGTCTGGCACTTGTGCCTGGCTCCAACCGGTGTTTCAAGAACCCGGCGCTTCTCGGTTGATTGCGGTAGATTCGTCAATCCGGTCCACGACCAGACTCGAGGCTCCTTCGTCAGACTGCACTAGAAGTCCTGACGAGATCAGCACGATCGGATTCTCCACGTCGAACTGGCCGGAAACAGTTTTCCGCGAAGTTGCGGCGGCGCAAGGGCGGCGGCGGCGGCGTCTTAAGTGGAGAGGAGGGGAGGGCGGCTATGCACTAGGTTTAGGTTATGATGTAATGTAATTGAATGAATTAGGTTTAGTCTTAATCAACATTAAATAGAGTGTTGGACTTGGACCGGCCCAACGGGCCCGGGTCCAACGAGGAACATTCAGTTCATCTCCAACACTGAGACTTCACCGTAACTCCGATCGCCGATCAGACCGGACCGATCGACTCAGTTTCCAAAACTGAATGTTATGATGTGAAAAACAATTTTTCAGATCATCTAACCCTAAATAGCAAAATGACCGTTTTGCCCCTCAACAGAGTCAAACCCCGGTTTGACCCCTGTTGACTTTCAGGAAGTCATACTTCCCGAAATCCTCATCTGCATGCTCAGAACATCACAATGTTCCCTACCAATGAAACATGGTACTTCGCATCGCAGATACTAGTCTCGAACTCGGGCGGCCTTATCCTCGTTTTGACGGCCCCATCGACTAGGAACATGTTCAGAATACACAGCGACTATTAGATGTGTTCCATGATAGCCGTCATACCCACTATCACATCTAACATACGCTTTAGTGTAATCTAGGTCTTTACTCAACACAATTGTAAATCATTACACACATAATGAAAGTAAAGAATGCCATATAAAAGAATGCGAATATCATATATAAAGATCGTTTGTACAAGAGTCAATGAAAACCCACACGCCACAAGTTGGCTAGTTGGGCATCTACTCTAACACAATCTCCTCTTCTTTGATTTACTCTTTGGCAAGGGAGATTTCTCAGCTGTTGCAGCAGGGGTTGGTTCAACAATTTGAAGGGGAACAACATCCTGTGCAACGTTCACTATATCCAAACTGGCCTTAGAATAGGAGGCTTTGCTTTTCGTCGTTATCCTCTTCTTCGGAACCACTGGCTCATCACTTTCAACCGATGGTCGCTTCTTCGACACAACTTCAGTAATCACTTCCACTGGTGTCTCACCTGTGGTTTCAGATGTCTTCTTTGATTTGGATTTCCTTTTCACAATCGCCACTGGCGCCATGCCTGGCTAATCAGATTGGCCACGAGCATCGATGGTGTGGTTCATGGCAATGTAAGTGTGCACTGTCTTAATAGACAGAACCTTCGAAGTTGGAAAGGGGACGGCTTCACCAAATGTTATCACAGGGTTGATCTTCAATTGGGCACAAATTTGCGCCGCATACCCCTTGGCCTTCTTCTGTGTCATATCAACCATTTATTTCAGAACACCAAATAGTATCTTGCTCCAGTTCACCTTCAAGCCAAATTGAATGGCTGTCATCATCAAGAATCGTTCATTCGTAACGGCATCAAAAGAACAGGCCTTCACTGTAATTGCCTTGGCCAGAATATCGTTCAGCAATCAAATTCATACTTCATAAACCTCTTTTTTAGAAATAGGCACACCAGACTTCGAAAATATGCTCCTAGCATCATAAACCAGATTCTTCGGCACCTCAGAAAAATCTACTAACCCTTCCGTTGGCAAGTCAAACACCTCCGCAAACCTAGACTGAGAGATAGAGAAAAAGTTGCCTGATACAGCACCTGTGATATCCCCATCCTGCACTAGTGCCGTGTCGAAGAACTATTCCAGTTCCTTCTCATATAACACTGATTGACAACCCAAAAATCCTCGCAGTCCACTGGCCTCCAGTGCCTTGAATATTCAACATTCCCTCATTGTCTGGAATCACCAAAACGGATTCGAAGTTGACTTGGTGGGCGTTGGCGATGAACGATGATGCCATTTAAGTAGATTTAGAGAGTACGAAAATGCCTGAAATATATTATCTGCAAAGAAAGAACAAGAGCATGAGAGCAAGAAAGCACATAGTGTAATTTTGCAAGGTAAGAACGATTGAAAGTGGGAACACCATAAATAAATAAGGAAGAATGCGAAAAGGTAGGAGAGATGTGACGGTTCTCATGATGACAACACGTGTCAATCATCCGACGGCTCGTACTGTATTTTGAAAAGATTTGAAAAGATTTTAGCAAAAATTACGAAATATAAGGTTGATTTTGAAAAGATTTTACCCGTATAGGAAAAAGTTAAAAACGACGCGCCAAAATCTTAATCGTCACATCCAATGAAGTTTGTTTTAATGTATCACGAGGATGGAACGGAATCTGTTAACAGATAAGCATCAGTTGTGTATAGGAGATATCTGTTGACAGATTTCTCCTGTTCAACTGACGTCACGTTTAACAAATCAGATTCCTTGTTCCCCCTACGACAGTACTCTTCCAACGGTAAGGCTTACGTAAGCAACGCTGTTCCCCCTGAACAGAAGAATAGGAGCTGACGCAAGCATCACTGTTCCCCCTGAACAGAAGACTCGATGCTGACGTAAGCAGTGCTGTTCATCCTACAAAAATTGTTAACGCACAGACAATTTTATGGTAGTTCTAAGAGACCTAAAATGTTTCTCAAATAAGAAAACTTAGCGTCTGGTAGGGGCTTTGTGAAGATGTCAGCAACTTGTTGCTCGATCGACACATACTCCAACCGAACGTATTTCTTTAGCACATGGTCTTTTATGAAATGATGCCTGATGTCGATGTGCTTTGTTCTTGAGTGCAGCACAGGATTCTGGATAATTGCGATCGCACTGGTGTTGTCACAGAGAATAGGTGCTTCAGAGGCATCAATTCCATAGTCCTTCAGCTAATGTTGTATCCAAAGTATTTGGGCACAACAGCTGCCAGCATCTAGGTACTCGGCTTCAGCTGTTGACGTGGCAATGGATGTTTGCTTCTTAATAAACCAGAAAATCAACCGATCTCCTAAGAATTGACAAGTCCCACTTGTGCTCCTGCGATCAATCCTGCATCCTGCGTAGTATGCATCACTATAACCGATTAGTTGAAAGCCTGAGTCTTTGGGTTACCAAAGACCCATGTTGGAAGTACCCTTAAGATATTTAAGAATTCTCTTAACAGCAATGTAATGTGATTGCTTTGGCTCTGCTTGGAATCTAGCACACATACAGACAGCGAACATGATGTCTGGTCTTCTAGCAGTTAAATACAGCACAGAGCCTATAATACCACGATACAGTGATACCTCTATGGCAGTTCCAGCTTCATCTTTATCCATCTTTATTGAAGAGCTCATCGGGGTTGCAGCTGCTAAGCAATTGTCCATGCCAAATTTCTTCAGCAGTTCCTTCGTATATTTCGCCTGGTTAATGAATATACCATTCTCCAGCTGTCTAACTTGTAATCCCAGAAAGAACGTCAGCTCCCCCATCATACTCATCTAAAATTTGTCCTGCATCAACTTGGAAAACTTTTGGCACAATTTGGGGTTAGTTGACTCAAAAATAATGTCGTCGACATAAATATGAACTAATAAAACATGGTCAGCTTTAACAAATTTAAACAGTGTCTTATCAACTGTGCCTATTGTGAAGTCATGCTCAATGATAAATTTAGACAGTGTATCATACCAAGCTCTGGGTGCTTGCTTCAACCCATACAGAGCTTTATCCAGTTTGTAAACAAAGTCTGGATGTGTATGATTTACGAAGCCAGGAGGTTGTGCAACATACACTTCCTCTGTTAAGACGCCATTAAGAAAGGCACTCTTAACATCCATCTGAAAGACTTTAAAGTCTTTGAATGCAGCATATGCAAGAAACATGCGGATGGCTTATAATCTTGCTACTTGTGCGAAGGTCTCATCAAAATCACAGAGCTTTATCCAGTTTGTAAACAAAGTCTGGATGTGTATGATTTACGAAGCCAGGAGGTTGTGCAACATACACTTCCTCTGTTAAGACGCCATTAAGAAAGGCACTCTTAACATCCATCTGAAAGACTTTAAAGTCTTTGAATGCAGCATATGCAAGAAACATGCGGATGGCTTATAATCTTGCTACTTGTGCGAAGGTCTCATCAAAATCTATACCATCCATCTGCCTAAATCCTTGCGCTACCAGCCTAGATTTGTTTCTAGTTACTATACCATCTTCATTTAGTTTGTTCCTAAAGACCCACCTAGTTCCTATTATTGAATGGTTAGAAGGTCTAGGTACAAGTGTCCAAACATTGTTACGTTTAAACTGATTGAGTTCTTCTTGCATTGCTTCTATCCAGCTGGGGTCAGCTAAGGCCTCATCTATCTTCTTAGGTTCTATATGTGAGATGAAGGCAGAATCAAAATGATCATGCATTAGCTGGCCTCGTGTGCTAACAGGAGATTCAAAATTACCTATGACTTGCTCGGGTGGATGATTTTTATTCCACCGGAGATCAACTCCAATTGGATTTGATCCTTGTTCCCCCTGTGTCGCTGGCTGGTTTTCAACTGCTGGATCAGCTGACGCCAATTGATGTTGAGCATTGTTGGCTTGTGCGTCTGCTTCCAGCTGTTGTGATCGTTGTTCCAGATGTGAGCTAGGATCAGCTCTTGTTTCAGTTGATGTTCTGGATACCAGCTGATGATCACTTGCGACTGGTTGTCCAGACTTTGGTCTTAATACCGAATGATAGGATGTGCTCGCGCCTTGTTGTCCAGCTGGTGGTGAAGATACCAATTGATCATTTGTGCTAGCAGCTGGTACTTCAGACGTTGGTCTTAAAACCAATGGAGAAGCGCTTGCGACTACTTGCGCAACGTAATTTGGAGCAACATCTGATTGAGTGTCGTCTGGTTGAGCATTCATCGCTTCACCTCTAGCAGCTGGTACACTTGGTAAGATCTGACCCTGTATGGAATCATTGTTAGTTAAATCAATGACTACTGGGTTACTTGTCAGATCTTGTTGTGCAATGTTGTGCGGTGTGTCCAGCGCTGGTTGTTCTTCAGGTGAATATCTTTGTGGCACGTCGTTGTCTGATTCTTCAAGACTTGTTGACTCCAGACGTGAACACAAATCATGTAGGCTTGCGGCTGAATTTGATTTGAAACTGGTTTCATCAAACACCATGTGTGCTGATTCCTCAACTGTCAAGCTTCGATTGTTGAAAACACGATACGCTTTGCTCACAGCTGAATAACCTAAGAATATACCTGCATCAGATTTAGATTCAAAGACAGTTAGATGCTTTTTACCATTGTTATGAATGAAACATCTACACCCAAACACCCTGAAGTAAGAGATATCAGGTTTCTTGCCATGCCAGATCTCATATAGGGTTTTATCGTGCATCCTATTAATCATCGATCTGTTCTGAGTATAACACGCTGTGTTAACTGCTTCTGCCCAGAATTTTTGTGAAATACCGGAATATGCAATCATAGATCTAGCAGCTTCTTTTAAAGTGCGGTTTCTCCTTTCAGCTAACCCGTTTTGCTGAGGAGTTCTAGCTGCTGAAAAAGCTCATGCTTTATTCCAATGTCATCCAGATAAGAAGATAATTTTTGATTTAAAAACTCTGTTCCTCGATCACTTCTTATCCGGTTGACTGAACAAGATCTGTCATTTTGTAAACGTTTTAAAAGACGTATCAGCTGATCGGCGGTTTCAGATTTTGCTTTTAAAAACAACACCCAAGTATATTTTGTAAAATCATCAACGACTAAAAGGGTGTAATTAGTTCCCCCTAAGCTCGTTACAGAAATAGGAACAAAAAGATCCATATGAAATAGCTCAAGGAAACGGGTAGAACGTTTCCGCCTTTATTTTTTAAAGTCGATTTAATTTGCTTACCCAGCTGACAGGCTGCACAGATCTTATCCTTAGAAAAACTGATTTTTGGCAGACCAGAAACCATATCACGTTGACTCAATTTAGCAAGTGTTTTGAATGCAAGATGATCCATTCTTTGATGCCACAGCCAGCTCTTGGAAGAACCAGCTGCAAGGCACAACTGCTCAGATTCCAGCTGATCTGGCCAACCGATTATGTAGGTATTCCCCGAACGTTTGCCTACCAATACAGTCAGACCACCTGGACTCTGAACCGTGCAAGGGTGTTGTTGAAATTGGACTATGTAACCTTTGTCACATAGCTGACTAATGCTAATCAAATTGTAACGAAGATTGTCAACAATTAGGACGTCTGAGATAGAGATGTTACCGTGGATAAGCTTACCCTTACCCACAGTGTTACCGTATGCGTTATCACCAAAGACTATATTTGCGTCTTTGTGTGGAATGACGTCTGATAGCAGCTTTTGATTTCCTATCATATGTCGCGCACAGCCTATCCAGATACCACAATGTTGATTCATCAGCTGGTTCGTACCTGTTGTCCTGTAATCATAAAACCAGCTTTTGGTATCCAATTTTACTTGGGTCCAGATCGGATTACCCCTTTCGGGACCCATACTTGAATTACCTTAACAGTTTTTCCAGTACTAGAGTCCGTGAGGGTCTGTGCATAATTACAGTGAGATCTGTTGAGTTTTGATTTCATATTTTGACCACTTAGATCTCTTTTCTGCTGAACCTTTTTCCAACCAGAATTTACCTTCTTTGAACTACGCCATGACTGGTTAGGAACAAATGACTTTCGACCAGCTTTTGCTTTGTCTTTGTCCAGTTTGTTCTTTAGCCAGCTTGGCTTGGAGTTCTCAGGTTTTTGAAAGCCGATACCAGCTTTTACTTAATGGTTCAACTTCTGAGGGGTCTGGTCATTATATGTCATCGACTCACATGGATCATATACCACGTTGGCTTTGACAAAGCTCATCTTATTGAACTTGTCATGTGCCAGCTGTGATTGAGTACTCGTTGTTGTGGAGACGGTGGCGGATCCGGATCGCGTCTCCCGGCGGCGCAGCGGAAGTTTAAAATTAAGCGCCGAGATACGTTCAATACAATAAAATCAATACTATAAACCATTCATAGGATGATTTTCGGGGTGTTACCTTGTTGGCGTCTAGGCGCCTGGCTCCGACCAGTTTCACGAGAAAACCGTCACTTCAAACTGTAGGCGGAGGTAGATCCTCCAATCCGGTCCACGACCGGAATCACGATTCCTTCGATCAGCCTGCACTAGAAGGTTGATGGATTTTTCCACGGATGGAGTCACCTCGTCGCAATGATCGAAACAAGTCCGATCACATGACGAACGGACGGCGGCGCGGCGAGGCGCGGGGCGGCGGCCGTGCGTGTGGTTGAGGGAGAGGGGCGGCCGACTTTTGAGTGGAGGCTAGGGTTTTCAAGTTATGATCCTTGTGTTGTGCAACCCTAGGCTCAAGACTATGTATAGGTGTGATGGGCTTGAACCGGCCCATTGGACCTGGGGCGGGCCCAGTCCAACGTATGAACATTCGGTTCATTTGCATCACCGTGGTTTCATCATAATTCTGATCGACAATCAGATCGGACCGATCGACTCAGTTTCCAAAACTGAATATTATGATGTGAAAACAATTTTTCAGATTACTTAGTCCAAAATGACAGTTTTGCCCCTCAACAGCGGGAAATCGCAATTTGACCCCTGTTGACTTTTAGGAAGTCGCACTCCCTAAAATTCTCCTCATATGCTCAACACATTGAGCTCAGTTTCCATGCGGGAATCATAAATCCAGTACTTGTGTGACCCTCAATGGTTCAGGGATACAGCTAGCCGTGGGCTCGCAACCATTGCGGCTCCGAAATCACAATTTCGGACTTGCCCAACGGATCATGGTAAAGCGCCTAGCAAAATCGCGCCATGATCCCCTAGGTATCACTGATAGTGCCTGCAAGAACCAGTTGGTCGTGGTTAGCGTACAGTACGGTCCTTTCAATCCATATATCCCGATCAGATCAACGACCATTGGTAAATCGAGAGTCGCTAGAGATCCGATAACTATGCATGCATCTTGAAGATCGAATAGTGACATCGCGAGTGTTACTAGGTAAACCCATTTACCTAAAACACTTCTAGTACTCTGGCCAGAGATTTACACACTATTATCCCCTCAGAGAGCATAGGATATCCACGCATGTAAGCGAGCGGTGAATCCTCGACAACGAAGCATCGACTCCTACATGCATCGGGATCTCACCCAATCCCGCCGCCTAATGACCCCAAGTGAGTCGGCAAACGGGTCAAAGTGAGACGCCTATCATGTAGAGTCTCAATGACGTTTCGAGTCATGAGGACTAATCAATACAACCAAGACCTCGGACTTATCCACTCGACAAATGGTAACCACTTGGAAAGTCCGAACGAGGGTAGTTCAATAGATCACCAGGTCACTATCTATCTGCATGCCCAGAACATCACAATGTTCCCTACCAATGAAACATGGTACTTCGCATCGCAGATAC
>KV019057.1:58251-73412 GCA_001598015.1 Dorcoceras hygrometricum | reverse complement strand
GTACTGACTTGCAGGTAATGACAAGAAGTCGGTGTCTTAGGGAGGGTGAGACCCACTTGAGGCTTGACAATGGAGCAAGGGTTGCGACCGAAGCTATTTGAGATGTTTATTTATTTATTTCTTCGAATTTTAAGTTGTTGTTGAGAAATGTTTTATTTGTTCCGAATTAATAAAAAACATTAATTCCGTTTCTATGCTTGATAGTGATGGATATTCTTGTCATTTTGCTAATTCGATTTGTAATATTTACAAGAATGAATGTTTAATTGGGAATGGGGAACGCGAAAACGATTTGTCCACTTAAAATTGAGAGAAGTTCCAACTCACGATGTGAAACACATACAACAACAATAAAAAGGAAAAACGATAGTCTGAACCCGGCACAACTTTGGCATGCTAGACTAGGTCATATTTCCTTAAATAGGATGAACAAGTTGATTAGGAGCGACATGTTTAATATGTCTGATATTAACTCCTTACCAACTTATGAATCCTGTCTCAAAGGAAAAATGACAAAATTACCCTTCACGGACAAGACTGAACGTGCTCAAGGTCTATTGGATTTGATCCATACTGATGTGTATGGCCCACTTAGCATAGGTACTAAGTCCGATCACACCTACTCCATCACCTTTACCGATGATCACTCTAGTATGGTACTTGTACTTAATGAAGCACAAGTCTGAATCTTTTGAAAAGTTCAAGTGAATTCAAGGCTGAAGTAGAAAATCAACTGAGAAAAAGTATTAAAACACTTCGATCCGATCGAGGTGAAGAATACTTGAGTGCCAAATTTCAAGACTATCATAAAGAGAATGAGATTCTCTCACAGTGGACTCCTCCGGCCACACCACAACTAAATGTTGTAGCGGAGCGTCGTAATTGAACCTTGATGGACATGGTTCGATCTATGATGAGTTTCACTGAACTTCCTACCTCGTTTTGGGGCTATGCGCTAAAAACAGCGGCAATGTTGTTGAACAATGTCCACACCAAGACAGTGGATAAAACTCCATATGAGATATGAATGGGCAAATGAAATGAACCGTCCTCTAGAAATTTTTTTCTTTTTTTTGAACATGTGCGGAATAAATAAACTGAAAAGACTATGGCTCGTTTTGCTTTGAAACATTTTCGAAATCATCATTTATAGTATGAATAAACCCAATACCTCGAGAACATTAAATCATCAATTCTACGTAAAATCAGAGTATGAAAAAGTGTGGAAACATAACATGTAAATAAATGTCGGAAAAGTGTATCATGACGTAAATAAAGACATCGTAGCGGCCATGGGGTACTGCTGCAATGGGAGCTCAGAGGTCCTCACGTCAGTCGGGATAAAGTCCATAATGTCATCACCTGCACCATTTAAACTGTGAGGTCCGGGGCTCAAAGAGGGAGGGGAGTGATCGTCGGTGCCAAGAGGTTGCACGGACAATGAGCGGCTCCTGACAGGATTTTAGAGGCGAAGGGGCACATGAATGAACCGATCCCACACCGGAATGAGAGGGATTACGAGACAATTGAGGTTAGTTGAGGAAGACTTATCAGATTTAATTGGTACTACTCATACCAACAATGTGCATCTTCTTTTCGGGAGCTCATCACTTAAGAACTCCAAAGTTAAGCGTGCTTGACTTGGGACAATTTTGGGATAGGTGACCCCCTGGAAAGTTTCTCAGGATCCGTGCAAGTGAGGACAAAAACACGCTGGAAATGTCAGTGTTGGTACAGTGGGGGCAGTCGTTAAAATCTGGGGCGTTACACTCACACTTAGTCATTTTAAAATTGACGGGATCGAAAACCCGGGGGTATCGTGAGCTCTCGCACAGCTCAAGCACGGAATCTTGAAAATGAAACAGATTACCTGCAATTTAAAAAATCTATTTGACAAGCAGCACGTAATAGGGAAACCAGATCACGCCTTATCTGGACCAGCAGCTCTGCGAGCTGGTCCAAATCCCTTGCAATCTAGTCAATTAAAACTTGAACTGCAATAGCTCAGTGTTCTTGAAAGGTTTGTGTATCGAGAGATAGATCAGGTAAGATATAAAATCTTGCAGAAACAACCTGACTACCCTCTGAAAATCGAAAGCTATTTTAAACAGGTTTAAAGATATGTATGCAATGTAATGAAGAAAGTTGTAAATAAAAGTATGCTAAAATTTGTTTATGGAAGTTCGGAGCTAAATCTCCTACGTCTCCCCTTTTTCCACACAAGAAGGATCCACTAGAAGATTTGATCTTACACCTCATGTACAGACCCGATCGAATAGCCCTCAAACTGTGAGAACTCCTAGCCACAAATGCACACAGCTCACAGGCTGTGTGTCTAACTAACCCTTATTTTACGTCTCAGTGTGAAAGACTACAACAGAAACTTGTTTAATGTCTCTATTCAAAGATTGATAGGAAATTGGTTTTGTTTATGATTCACTCAACTAATCTAATCAGCTCTCTCTGATATATATGAGTCAATCGTGTGTGATATATACAATGTAGGCTCACTCTCAAAAATTATTCTCAAACACTGGGAAGTGCTTCTCTAAGCTGGTATCTCGATGTATTCCCAGGATTGTGTGTCGTCTATGATTACTCATTGAAGCTCACGGTATGTGCACCAGCTCACACCTGGGCACTGAACCAGCTTGCACATCAGCTACAACCTGAGTGTGAAAACTCTTGACTAAGCACTGCTCTCTGTTTTGTGCCTTTCTACACTTGTATTCTTTTTCCGCTCATGATCTTGTGCACACACTCTCTTCTCTTCTTCGTCTATCATCTGCCCTTGATATATAAAGTCTCTTGTGAAAATCTATCCGTTGGACACAAAGGTATAGCCGCTGAAAAGGCTTCTGTAAAGTTTTGACAATGGATATACCTTGTGTCCTTTAGCATTAAATGTGATTGCAGGCTTCGTTGACTTTGAGCATGTGAGCACTGTACTGAAAAAGACAAAATTCTGTACCTGATGTAGACAGAACAAACAAATCAGTTTGAACTAGATTAATCCAATCTTTTCATAGCTTATGTTCAAACTACTTTGTTTGTCCAAGAATGGTTTGGCACGAAGCTCCTGATCTGGTCTGCTCTTCTCTAAGCTGCTCTGAGCTGATCTGTACTTCTTCTCCAAGCTGAACTTCTCATTTTCTCTTGTTCACAACTGCTCTTGAAAGCTGCTCTGAGCTGATCTGTACTTCTTCTCCAAGCTGAACTTCTCATTTTCTCTTGTTCACAACTGCTCTTGAATACTCCAAGTACACTGCTTGTCTAAACTGATCTCCCAGCTGGTTTCCTTCCCAGCTGGTCTCTTCTTTGATTATGTGTACTTGCTTGTGATCTTCCTCCTTAAGCTCTGTGAGCGAATGTATCTAACAGAACATGATATTCTGCACTTGGAAAATCTTGTATCAGTGATTATATCCTTTCTTCTTCAAATCATCTGATCACATCTGTTCTTTATCTTATCTGATTCAGCTTTCACTGGACCGCTATACTTCTGATCTGAACTCTAATCTGCACTTGGTCGTTGATCTGAGCTGTTATTCTCCTGAGCTGATTTTTCTTTGCTGTACCAGCTTGGGCGTCCCCTTAATATTCCAGCTTGGATGTCTTCTGCTGCACCAGCTCGGGTGTCCCCTCTGTTCCAACTTGGACATCTTTTCAAAAGCTTACAGCTCTCTTCTAATATGTTCTTCTACAGTAGGCTTATCCAGGTCGCATCCATCTGCTACTATCTCTGTATCAGCTTGGACCTATAGAGACTGATCGACTACATTCTGCTCTTGGATTTCTTCTTCAACATAGTCCTTACTTATCTTCATCTTCCACATCATCCACAATAAACTCATCCGAGCTGGTTTGTCCTTCACCAGCTTGCTTCTAAGCTGATCTGATTATGACGAGGCCTGCACATTGATCCCAAACCGTTATTAAAATAAATGCAGATTTTGTGTTAATTAAAATTAAGATTCTGATCTGTAAACACAGATCCAACACAAATATTGGACCTAAACTGGGTCAATGTTTTACTCGGGCACTGCACCCACATTGTCGTTCCTCGGGTCCCAACCATCATTCCACATGGTCCTAAACTTCATTTACTCGTCTAGGACCCATCGGGGTGATACTCTTGATACCATATATATGTTGCCGCAGCGGCGGATCCGGATCCCGCTCCCGGGGCGCAGCGGAGGTTTTAAAATTTTGAGCCCGGGAACGGTCAATACACCTAAACAAGAATCTAAACATTCATAGGATGTTTAGAAAGTTATCTTGCTGGCGTCTAGGCACCTGGCTCCGACCAGTTCCACGAGGGAATTGGCACTTCAACGGTTGAACGGCTGGATCTACGCCTAATCCGGTCCACGACTAGAATCTCGACTCCTTCGCCGGTTTTCACTAGAAAACTGATGAAAATTTCACGGACGAAATCTCCTCGCCGAGATGGTCGAAAAAAATTCCGACGGCCGCGGGCGGCGATGGCATCGGCGGCGGGCGGCGACGGCACGGCGAAGGGGAGTAGGAGAAGGGAAAGGAAAAATATAACTGAAGGGAGAGCTCTCAATCCAAATTGGAGAGTTGTTCCCAACTTTTGGTGCGAGTAAACATAATACCCCAGGGCCCCTATTTATAGATTTTCCATGGGCTTAAACCAGGTTAATGGGCTTGGGTCGGGCCAAGGCCCAGTGAAAATTTGTTTCAAGTCCATCGTTGTTGCTTCATCATAATCCCGATCGACGATCAGATCGGATCGATACTGAACATTATGATGTGAAACAATTTTTCAGACCACCTGTTGGATCTGTTTTTACAGATCAGAATCTAAGTTTTGATTCACAAAATCTGCTACTATTGTACTAACACTCTACGTGACATGCGCAGCTTGCTAAGACCGGAGTAGACGTGAAGATATCCAAACTAGAACAGTGAGGGAACGTGTGAGCTGGACTGGTCGAAGATATCTAGCTGGAAAAGTAAGGGGACGCCCAAGCTGGTACAACAGTTTACTTCCAGAATGCAGGGAACACCAAGCTGGTTCACCAGTTTGGAGCAGGAGCAGCACGAAGATCAAGCGCAGAACATTTTGAAGAGCAGAGTTCAAGTGCAGAATGTCGAAGTGCAAAACGGCTCAAGTGCAGAGTACAAGTGCAGTGTTCAAGTGCCGTTGCATAGATGTAACGCCCCAAAATCCGTAGGACCACGTATATGAATCATATTAATTTTAAAGGTCAAAATGACAATTTAAATGTTTGCATAAGCTATTTTATGAAAGCTGATTTTACTAATTTCAGAAGTGAGGTACGACGAAGCAAGTTCCAGCAGATGTCACTCCAAGCGCAATACACGAGCAGATTTTTTTGAAATCTGTTGAAAATGATTTTTAGGAGAACGAAATGATTTCTTTTTAAAATGGTTTGATAAATTTGAAAATTTAAAACATTGAGGGGGAATTTTACTCAAATTTATAACTTTAAGTAAGGTGTGTCATGCTTGATGATTACACCTCATTTGCCACTAATCCCTCCCATACAAATACCTGTTTTTGAAGGAAAAGTTTAATTTCACTTGCAAAACGAAAACTCTTTTGTGTTCTCTCAAATATTTCCCAAGAAGGTCGTGGTGTTGCTTGAGGAGAAGGAACTCTGCAGGAATAAACTGCTGTCGTAAAGCTCAAGTTCAAAGGCAAGTAAAAGCTGATCCTTGCTACACCATTTTAAAGCATATATTGTTCTTCAGTAAGTGTTTGCTTGCTTATATGTTAAAGATATGTTTAAGTTCATGTTTACGTATGTTCAAAGAAGATTTACGTATGTTTAAGAAAGAAATATTGGGTTCAAAAGATATGTTTTCTGCTTCCAAGTTTCCCAGAATGTTTTTAAGAACGATTGAAGATGATTAAAGATACTGAGGAGTTCAGATTTGAGTTATGTATGTTCATGAATGTTCTTATTTCTGGTGAATGGTAACATCGGAATTGGACTCTATGTAATTGGAGATGCTGGTTGAATCAGAAATTAAGTCTGGTTTGATAGGCAGAACTGGTATCGTAGATGTCGTTTGTGATGTTGCAGCACCAAGTTTTTATCCAGATTTTGGTTCTTCTGACAGTGATTGAATTTCATATTTAAAATCAGCAGTTTTCATTTCAGCTATTGTTTTCGCTACGCATCAGATTTTGGTCAGATTTCACAGTATTAAATATTTCACTGTTGAGTCTCTTGCGATTATTCGTTGACATCTACAGACCAACTTAGTTGCGTTGACATCTGAGTTGACCTAGTCACAGCTGTTTCATTCCTAAACACTATTCCATTAGATACATCTGTTTCTTTTCCAAACACTGTTCCCGTGTTGACATCTGAGTTGACCCACGACATCTGTTTCAATGTTAGCGATGTAATTTTCATAGTCAGATCTGTTTCACGCTAACAGTACTGTTTCTCGTTGTCACATCTGTTCAACGTTACGTTCCACCTGAGGAATCTGTTCTGTTTTCCCGTACAGTTTCTTTTAGAGAAATCTCTTTCTATTTCAGCGATTGTTTTCCAGTAGTCAAATCTGATACTTTGTAAGTTTTAAAATGGGAAGTGAGTTTTAAAAGAAGTGAACCCTGATGATTTTCATAGGAAATTTCAAAGAAAGATTTCCAAAGATAAGAGTTTAAAGGAATGAAAGTTTATTTTAAGGATTTATGGCATAGATAACAGACGGTCATAAGAAAGGGTGAGTGCCTGGCTGACGAACCAGTGTGCCCCTTCAACAACAGGAAGGATCAGAATTACGGATTGACGGATCTGTATACCCCTTCACAATGAGCTTTATGCTAAGAACTGATATCAGAAGTCATTTGATCAAGTGCATAACGGACCTAAGGAGAGCTTCTAAGCCATAAATCATAAAGTTCAAGAAATTAATTGAAGGGATCTGGGTTATTGTCCCCGCATCCAAGCTATGAAAGCAAGTTTAAGATGTTTACGAAAGAATGTTTACGTTTAATGAAGTTCCTTTAAACTCAGTTATGTAAATGTTCAGATTTCTGCCTACGTTAAATGACTTTGTTATTACTCATATTTTACTTGCTGAGCCTCTAGGCTCATTAGCTTTTAAAATTGTGCAGGTGAGACAGTTAAGGGACAAGCGGAAGGTGGAAGCTGAGACAGCCGGGTGGTGAAATGTTTATCTATGGGCAGTGTTTTTCGTGTCTTAAATCTTGTTGTCTTTATTCTTAGACATCTGTATTAGATCTATTGCAACAGTAGTGAATTCATATAAAATTTCAGATGTTGTAATATCGCTTTTGTAGTATATATATATGAAATCAGTTTTCCGCAAATTTCAGTACTTGGCGCCGAACGTTTGTATGTCAGTTTTGTGTTGTGTTTTGAAATCTTTCTAAGTTATAAGAAATACAGCTTATAACAAATTGCCGTTTAGCCCTTCTGTTTATTCCCAAATTTTAATTCACCCCAAAATCCGTGACCCCGTGGGTTCGGGCGTCACAAAATGGTATCAGAGCAATGTTCCTGAGATAAAAACATGCACTGTCAGTTGGATCAGATTTCATCGACCGTTTCTCCAAAGCTGTGAGTTTATTTTTTTAGAGCATTGTCTTTAAAATTTTAGCATGTTCTGATAATTATATGTGGTGGATTACGGGCTATAGATTATAGGATGTCAGGAAGAGGAAGAGGTAGAAGAGGTAATCCCTTAGAGGAAACCAGTCCTGACAGTAATGCTAGTATCGCTCAACTTTTAAGATTGTTGGTAGAACAAACTGGCAGAGGTAATGGCCAATCTTCTAGCAGTAGAGGACCAAGCCATGATGATCCTCAAGAAAAATTTAGAAGACAGAAGCCAAAGGAGTTTGGTGGTACAACGGATCCATTAGTTGCTGAAAGCTGGATCAAATCGATGGAGGTTATCTTTGAGTACCTTCAGATGCCAGATTTAGATAGGCCTAGGTGTGCTATCTACATGTTAAGAGATGACACCATGATTTGGTGGGAAGGAGCTAAGCTATCTGTGGATCTATTGAATCTTACTTGGGAAGATTTCAAACAAGTATTCTTTGAGCAATACTTCACGGCAGACAAGAGGTCTGAATTGAAGAGGGAATTTCTGACCCTAAAACACGGGAGCATGACTGTACATGAGTATGTGCGAGCATTTGAAAGAGGGTGTTACTTTGTGCTTTTGATAGGTAACGACCCAGAAGAGAAGTTAAGTCATTTTGTGGAAGGATTGAAGCCTATGTTCAAGATGAACGTTAGGCTATCTGTGCCCAAGACTTACAGAGAAGCAGTGGATAGAGCCCTGGAATTGAAAGAGACTGGAAGGATGTTGATGAAGAAAGGCAGCAGAAGAGGCAGGCCTTCCGGCAGAAGGATCAGAGGCCATTCAAGAAGCAGAATAAGAATCAGCAAAGGCCTCAAGAGCAGAAACCTCTACCGATCCAACCCATTAGTGCAGTTCCAGCTAACAACAGTAGACCGGTGTGTCCTAAGTGTCAGAAGATACATCCTGGTCAATGCAGACTTGGACAAAACGTCTGCTACAGATGTGGGTTGCCAGGGCATATTATGACAAATTGCCCAAAGTCAAGGCAACTGGTGACCAGTAGAGCCTACGTAATGACAGCTGATCAAGCCAACCCAGACTCGACAGTAGTCACGGGTAAGATTATAATTGCTGGTTTGCCTTCTATGGCTTTGATAGATTCAGGAGCTACTCATTCCTTTATAGCAGCCAAGTTTGCTAAGAAGATACCCGTTAAGCCTGACCAAGTAGTTATAGGCTTTTGTGTAACAGTACCTTCAGGAGAAGAGTTAGTATCTCATGATTTGTTTCGAGGTTTAGAACTTAGACTCCAAGGGCATTTGATTACTGTCAATCTAATTGTGTTGCCAATGCCTGAGTTTGATATGATTTTGGGAGTAGACTGGCTGACTAAGTATTAAGTATGGAGTAGTGATAGATTTTAAGCTTCGAACAGTAGTTGTTAATCCACCCAGAGGAGATCCATTTAAGTTTGAAGCCAATCATGTTTGGAGGATTCCCCGTATTATATCAGCTCTTAAGGCTCAACGCTGTTTGAGGAAAGGAGGGGTAGGATTTTTGGCAAGCTTGTCGTCCGTAGCAACGATTAGTAAGCCCCAAATTTCAGATGTGGAGGTGGTGAGCGAATTTCCCGAAGTTTTTCCAGAGGATATCCATGGATTACCACCAGACAGAGAACTGGAATTTTCGATTGACTTAGTTCCAGGAGCAGCTCCAGTTTCTAGACTACCTTATCCATTAGCTCCATCAGAGATGAAGGAATTAAAGGAACATGTTAGGATCAAGCGTTTACCACTAGGCCAAAAGCTATAGCTGTTGGCCAAGGTGCAAATTTATTTCCTTATAATGTGGCAGCGCAGATTGCACCTATTATGTGCATTAGGGTTGGGATGTTAGGCCCATGAGTTCGGGGAGGTGCGTGTCTAACTACTGGTGCTGTCTCAATTCCCTTAGAGATCAGTCTTACCCTTCCCCCTATAGTATTACCCATTAAGATATGGCATCACACTTTTACAGCCCACATGGCCAACCAGATCAAGCGGCACAACGTCAGCAGCTTGACGTACGAGAACTTCGCAGGAGGTCACCCATCCCAGTATTGTTCTCAACCTTGCACGCTTAACTCAACAATCCCCCCCCAAGAAGTATAGAAAATGCTTCTTGGGAGACTCGAACCCCTGACCTCGATCTGATACCAATTTTTAGGATCAAGCGCTTACCACTAGGCCAAAAGCTAATTGTAGGATCGAGCGCTTGCCGCTTTACCAAAAACTATAGCTGGTGGTAACGGTGCAACTCCAAACTTTTAAACCGTATAGCAACACAAGCGCCACGGTTCGATCGTTCTACCTAGCAGAGGCAATTATTGCACTACAACAATCCCCCTCCCAATAATTACACTCTTTGCAATCAATGGGAATCGAACCCGTGACCTTGGCTCTGATACCAATTGTTAGGATCAAGCACTTACCACTAGGCCAAAAGCTATAGCTGTTAGCCAAGGTGCAACTTTATTTTCTTATAATGTGGTAGCGCAGAGTGCACCTATTAATAAATTAAATATCTCCTTCCTAGAATTGAGGATCTTTTCGACCAGTTGAAAGGATCAGTAGTCTTTTCTAAGATTGATTTGAGGTTACCACCAGTGTTGTGTATAGATTATAGAGAGCTGAATAAGCTGACCATTAAGAATAGATATCCCATTCCTAGAACTGAGGATCTTTTTGACCAGTTGAAAGGATCAGTAGTCTTTTGTAAGATTGATTTGAGGTCTGTACCACCAATTAAAGATTAAGGCATCACATGTTTATAAGACGGCCTTCATAACTCGTTATGGTCACTATGAGTTCTTAGTAATGCCTTTTGGACTTACGAATGCTCCATCAGCTTTCATGGATTTAATGAATAGAGTTTTCCAACCATTTCTGGACCAATTCTAGTAGTGTTCGTAGATGAAATCTAGTGTATTCTAAGACCAGATTTGAGCATATCGACCATTTGAGGACTGTGCTTCAAGTGTTGAAGAATAAGAAGTTGTTTGCTAAATTTAGCAAGTGTGACTTCTGGTTGGAGAAAGTTGCATTCTTAGGTCATATTATATCTAAGTATGGATTGGAAGTTGACCCAGCCAAGGTAGAAGCTGTTCGCGACTGGCCAGTACCAAGATCTGTTTCAGAAATAAGGAGTTTCTTGGGTTTAGCCGGATATTATAGGCGATTTATCCAAGGATTTTCTAAGATAGCTGTTCCCTTGACCTCATTGACAAGAAAGCTGGTTAAGTATGAATGGACTCCAGAATGTCAAATCAGCTTTGACAAATTGAAGCAATCGCTGATAGTAGCCCCTGTGCTAACCATGCCATCTGATCAAGGAAAGTTTGTCATTATACAGATGCATCTAAGATGGGTCTAGGTGCTGTACTGATGCAGGATCGAAGAGTGATTTTCTATGCTTCCAGACAACTTAAGGATCATGAGAAGAATTATCCTACGCATGACTTAGAGCTAGCAGCTGTAGTGTTTGCCCTTAAGATTTGGAGACATTATCTCTATGGGGAGAAGTGTGAAATATTCACTGACCATAAGAGTCTCAAGTACTTCTTTACCCAGAAGGAACTTAATATGAGGCAGAGAAGATGGCTAGAGCTAGTAAAGGATTACGATTGCACAATCAGTTATCACCCAGGAAAAGCCAATGTGGTGGCAGATGCCTTGAGTAGGAAATCTGTTGGATTAGCTCAGCTTTTGGTCCAGAGACTATTGGCCTATGATATTGAGAAGTCTAGAATAGAAATAGTGCCCAGTGGTAGCACTATGGTTTTAGCAGATCTCTCCATAAGGTCAAATCTGATAGACAGCTTTTGGTCCAGAGACTATTGGCCTATGATATTGAGAAGTATGGAATAGAGGTAGTGCCCAGCGGTAGCACTATGGTTTTAGCAGATCTCTCCATAAGATCAAATCTGATAGACCAGATTCGAGAGGGACAACCCAAGGAAGCTATTTTATGAAAGCTGCTTTTACTAATTTCATAAGTGATGTACGACGCAGCAAGTTCCAGCAGATGTCACTCCAAGCGCAATACACGAGCATATTTTTTTGAAATCTGTTGAAAATGATTTTTAGGAGAATGAAATGATTTCTTTTTAAAAGGGTTTGGTAAATTTGCAAATTTAAAACATTGAGGGGGAATTTTACTCAAATTTATAACTTTAAGTAAGGTGTATCATGCTTGATGATTACACCTCATTTGCCACTAATCCCTCCCATACAAATACCTGTTTTTGAAGGAAAAGTTTAATTTCACTTGCAAAACGAAAACTCTTTTGTGTTCTCTCAAATATTTCCCAAGAAGGTCGTGGTGTTGCTTGAGGAGAAGGAACTCTGCAGGAATAAACTGCTGTCGTAAAGCTCAAGTTCAAAGGCAAGTAAAAGCTGATCCTTGCTACACCATTTTAAAGCATATATTGTTCTTCAGTAAGTGTTTGCTTGCTTATATGTTAAAGATATGTTTAAGTTCATGTTTACGTATGTTCAAAGAAGATTTACGTATGTTTAAGAAAGAAATATTGGGTTCAAAAGATATGTTTTCTGCTTCCAAGTTTCCCAGAATGTTTTTAAGAACGATTGAAGATGAGACTCACTAAGTCTGCTCACTTCTTACCAGTTAAGACAACTTACAATGTGAGTAGATATGCAAATTTTGTATGTGAAGGAAATAGTGAGGCTACATGGTGTTCCAGTTTCTATAGTATCGGATAGAGATCCGAAGTTTACCTCAACTTTCTGGAATAGTTTGCATAGAGCTATGGGTACAAAGCTGACCTTTAGCACAGTCTTTCACCCCCAGACAGATGGTCAATCAGAAAGGGTGATTCAAATTTTAGAAGATTTGCTCAGAGCTTGCATTGTGGATTTTCAGAAGGTTGGGATTTAAGATTATGGTAGAATTTGCGTACAATAACAGTTTCCAAGAATCTATCCAGATGGCTCCGTATGAAGCTCTCTATGGACGTAAATGTAGAACACCTCTTCATTGGGATGAAGTTGGTGAGAGAGCTGGTTTAGGACCCGATGTAGTGGAGCAAACAGCTGAAGCTGTTAGAAAGATAAGAGAACGGATGAAAGCTGCTCAAAGCAGGCAGAATAGTTACGCAGATAATAGGAGAAGAGAGCTGAGTTTTGAAATCGGCGATCATGTATTTTTGAGAATTGCTCCAATGAAAGGAGTAATGCGTTTTGGGAAGAAAGGAAAGCTGAGTCCAAGATATATTGGTCCATATGAGATTTTAAAAAGAATAGGAATGCTAGCTTATCGTTTAGCACTGCCCCCGCAGTTGTCAGCAGTGCATAGCGTTTTTCATGTTTCAGCTTTGAGGAAGTATATTCCTAATCCTTCGCATGTGCTAAGCCATGAGCCAATTCAGTTAGCACCAGATTTAAGTTACGAAGAGAGACCAGAGATGATTCTTCTTCGAGAAGATAGAAAGCTAAGAAACCGTAGTATTCCTATGGTCAAGATACAGTGGTCTAACCAGTCTGAGTGAGAAGCTACGTGGACAGAAGCTGATATTCTTAACCTGTATCCATATTTGTTTGGTAAGTAAATTTCGAGGACGAAATTTCAATAAGGAGGGTAGAGTTGTAACGCCCCAAAATCCATAGGACCACGTATATGAATCTTATTCATTTTAAAGGTCAAAATGACAATTTAAATGTTAGCATAAGCTATTTTATGAAAGCTGATTTTACTAATTTCAGAAGTGATGTACGACGCAGCAAGTTCCAGCAGATGTCACTCCAAGCGCAATACACGAGCATATTTTTTTGAAATCTGTTGAAAATGATTTTTAGGAGAATGAAATGATTTCTTTTTAAAAGGGTTTGGTAAATTTGCAAATTTAAAACATTGAGGGGGAATTTTACTCAAATTTATAACTTTAAGTAAGGTGTGTCATGCTTGATGATTACACCTCATTTGCCACTAATCCCTCCCATACAAATACCTTTTTTTGAAGGAAAAGTTTAATTTCACTTGCAAAACGAAAACTCTTTTGTGTTCTCTCAAATATTTCCCAAGAAGGTCGTGGTGTTGCTTGAGGAGAAGGAACTCTGCAGGAATAAACTGCTGTCGTAAAGCTCAAGTTCAAAGGCAAGTAAAAGCTGATCCTTGCTACACCATTTTAAAGCATATATTGTTCTTCAGTAAGTGTTTGCTTGCTTATATGTTAAAGATATGTTTAAGTTCATGTTTACGTATGTTCAAAGAAGATTTACGTATGTTTAAGAAAGAAATATTGGGTTCAAAAGATATGTTTTCTGCTTCCAAGTTTCCCAGAATGTTTTTAAGAACGATTGAAGATGTTTAAAGATACTGATGAGTTCAGATTTGAGTTATGTATGTTCATGAATGTTCTTATTTCTGGTGAATGGTAACATCGGAATTGGACTCTATGTAATTGGAGATGCTGGTTGAATCAGAAATTAAGTCTGGTTTGATAGGCAGAACTGGTATCGTAGATGTCGTTTGTGATGTTGCAGCACCAAGTTTTTATCCAGATTTTGGTTCTTATGACAGCGATTGAATTTCATATTTAAAATCAGCAGTTTTCATTTCAGCTGTTGTTTTCGCTACACATTAGATTTTGGTCAGATTTCACAGTATTAAATATTTCACTGCTGAGTCTCTTGACGATTATTCGTTGACATCTACAGACCAACTAGTTGCATTGACATCTGAGTTGACCTAGTCACAGCTGTTTCATTCCTAAACACTATTCCATTAGATACATCTGTTTCTTTTCCAAACACTGTTCCTGCGTTGACATCTGAGTTGACCCACGACATCTGTTTCAATGTTAGCGATGTAATTTTCATAGTCAGATCTATTTCACACTAACAGTACTGTTCCTCGTTGTCACATCTGTTCAACGTTACGTTCCACCTGAGGAATCTGTTCTGTTTTCCAGTACAGTTTCTTTTAGAGAAATCTATTTCTATTTCAGCGATTGTTTTCCAGTAGTCAAATCTGATACTGAGTAAGTTTTAAAATGGGAAGAAAGTTTTAAAAGAAGTGAACCCTGATGATTTTCAAAGGAAATTTCAAAGAAAGATTTCCAAAGATAAGAGTTTAAAGGAATGAAAGTTTATTTTAAGGATTTATGGCATAGATAACAGACGGTCATAAGGAAGGGTGAGTGCCTGGCTGACGAACCAGTGTGCCCCTTCAACAACAGAAAGGATCAGAATTACGGATTGACGGATCTGTATACCCATTCACAATGAGCTTTATGCTAAGAACTGATATCAGAAGTCATTTGATCAAGTGCATAACGGACCTAAGGAGAGCTTCTAAGCCATAAATCATAAAGTTAAAGAAATTAATTGAAGGGATCTGGGTTATTGTCCCCACATCCAAGCTATGAAAGAAAGTTTAAGATGTTTACGAAAGAATGTTTACGTTTAATGAAGTTCCTTTAAACTCAGTTATGTAAATGTTCAGATGTCTGCCTGCGTTAAATGACTTTGTTATTACTCAGATTTTACTTGCTGAGCCTCTAGGCTCAAAATGGTGCAGGTGAGACAGTTAAGGGACAAGCG
>KV019057.1:9914-22161 GCA_001598015.1 Dorcoceras hygrometricum | reverse complement strand
GTTGATTTGAATGTAATGTATACCAGCAAATTGTTCAACAGCTGTTCGTTGTTCAACAGCTGATTCGCCTCTATTGATCAACATATGTCAACAGAGTTGATTGCGTCTGAATGTATACCAGCAAATTGTTCAACAGCTGTTCGTTGTTCAACAGCTGATTCGCCTCTATTGATCAACATCTGATATGTCAACAGCTGTACAAAAACATCTGGTTTGTTTACTTCTTCAACAGCTGATTCAACTCCTGAGTTTTTTACGTGTTTGCGCACCAGCTGTTTCATCTTTTCTTCATGCAACGTCTGATTAATCTTTTCCTTAGCGCTATGCCTGAATCATATTCATCATCTGATTCAATTTCTCTTCACATCGACGTCTGATTCATTTACGTTTGCGCAACAGCTGATTAACATCGTCTGGACAGCATCTGAATATCTTTAATCCAACATCTGAATCAGCTGCTCCACATCTGATTCAGATTCCTCTTTTGCGTTTGATCTGGTCGACATCTGCTTACAGCTGACTGCTCTCATCTGCTTCCAGCTGATCGTTCTCTGCACACCAGCTGGTCCAGCTACTCCAGCTGATCCATCTGTTGTATCAACTGCTGGTCTTGACTTCTGTTTGCAACAGCTGATTTCTTGCAACTGATGAATGCTTGCAATGGCTGATTGCATCTTCTGTTTAGCGCTACCGCTGATACATCTTTTCTTCACTACTGAAACAGTGAGTACAGCTGGACTCCCACGTAAGCAAATCTGTCCACGTAGGATTCCACGTAAGGGAAGCTGTACACGTAAGCAAATATGATGACTTCTATCGCAATAGCTGATTGCTTCTCTTCACTAATGAACATCTGATAACTACTGATTAAGCATTTCTTCACAACTAATATCAACATCTGCTTCACATCTTATCAGCTGCTCCTCTTGTCTCCAAAAACTGCTGGTTTAGCTAGTATCAACATCTGATACCAATAGATGGTTTAGTTCTTGATGACATCACCACTTCTGAATTCTTACTGCTGCTCAACTATTGATGACGTCATGACTGCTGAAACCACTTCTCCTTCAGATTTCTCTTATAAAACCTGCTATCATCTGTACACTACGTAGATTTGTTAGAAACATAATAATAAGTTTTGTGTAATTCAAAACTAAGATCTGGATCTGCTTACACAGATCCATCAATCTCTCCCTTTTTGATTTACATAAAACTTTAGATAACAAATGTATGATCTAAAAATTCTCTCCCTTTTTGTGGGAATCAAAAAGGAATCGAAAACTGGTTTCCCGACAAATTTTAAATAAAGCTCTCCCTACACTGCCACAACAAAAACAACTTGACAGCAGGAATTTTACAGAGTTTGAAAAACAAAATGGATTTTTGGGAACAACCGTATGCAACAATATGCTATGATTTTGAAAAAGAAATATCAGAGCACCTTAAATAAAAACTTGTTTCAAATAAGAACATGTGCTACTGAATCACTTGATCTATTCAGATCTGAAAAGAAAACAATAACAGATAAAGCATTTAAAAATAGCACATGCGTTTTAAAATAAAATGCTCGTTCAATAACAACCTGCTATGATACCACTTGTTAGGACCGAAGTATCAGATCTGACCCGATAACTAAACTAATCAACGCAAAACCGAGAGATCTGATCCTATGAAAATAAAGAGATAGCGAGCGCTGCTACTTGTTAAATATTTTGCGCTGCTAAAGAGAGGTGCAATACCTCGGGTTCTTGAACATAAAACAGAGCATCGGATATAGATCTGGTATGTAATAAAAACATGCGGAAAACACCAGAACTGAATCCTAATTTTAAAACTCAACACAAACAGATTTCTGTTTACAGAAATCTGTTCGACTACTGTGTGTGCAACTGAAGTGTATGCGTGCGTGGTAATATTAAATTATGCGTATGCGGAACTGAAAATCGTAAAGAGATTACTCAAAGTTTGTTTATGGAAGTTCGGATATAAAAATCCTACGCCTCCCCTTCTTCCTTTTCAGCAAGGTTCCACTAGAAGAATTTTATCCGCTGACCCAATCACCAAGCCTCGCTCCAGGTGAACTCCTAGACTTTACACCAGCCCTCGGCTGTGTCACTCACTTGTTTTACGCCTATGTGAGAAAGGCTACAAACACAGAGTTTAACGTCTTCGTGCTTGGACGGGATCTGATTTTGCATTTTGAGTTTGTGATTCACTCGCTAAGAAATTTCGCACATCTCTCAAAATATGCTAGTGAATCTGTGTGTGTGAGATTTTACAGTGAACGCTCAACTCTCTAAAGAATAAATCTCACACACTGGGAAAATGCTTCTACAAAAGCTGATGAAGACTCAGCAGTCGACACTGCAATAAGCTCCTCTCTAATGATGGTCGACTGCTTCATCTTCCTGTTTTCTTCCCTCTGTAATTTGCACTGTTCTTTTTTTTAATCCTCACAACATCATCTTCTTTCTTCAAATCTTCTCCCTTAAATAGCCTCTCTCCAAATATGGCAGTTAGACAGTAGATTCAAATCCCTTCTACGCTTGTCAAGGCCAATTTGTCTTCTGCCCAAATTGGTGCAATCATCCTCTGTATATTGTACTATTTCCCAGAATAGTACAAATCGTGTCCCCTCAAATTAAGGCATTTGCACGACTCAATTTAAACCACGGATTCTTTCCATTTAAGAAGTTGATTGCGTCTGAATGTATACCAGCAAATTGTTCAACAGCTGTTCGTTGTTCAACAGCTGATTCGCCTCTATTGATCAACATCTGATATGTCAACAGCTGCACAACAACATCTGGTTCGTTTACTTCTTCAACAGCTGATTCAACTCCTGAGTTGTTTACGTCTTTGCGCACCAGCAGTTTCATCTTTTCTTCATGCAACGTCTGATTAATCTTTTCCTTAGCGCTATGCCTGAATCATATTCATCATCTGATTCAATTTCTCTTCACATCGACGTCTGATTCATTTACGTTTGCGCAACAGCTGATTAACATCGTCTGGACAGCATCTGAATATCTTTAATCCAACATCTGAATCAGCTGCTCCACATCTGATTCAGATTCCTCTTTTGCGTCTGATCTGGTCGACATCTGCTTATAGCTGACTGCTCTCATCTGCTTCCAGCTGACTGCTCTCATCTGATTCCAGCTGATCGTTCTCTGCGCACCAGCTGGTCCAGCTAGTTCATCTTTTCTCTTTAGCACTAGCAGCTGGTTGTCATCGTTTCAGCTGGTTCATCATGCTCCAGCTGATTCAACTTGGCCTCCGCCTGATTACGAACAACTGAATCAAATCTGGACGTCTCCATCGCTAATTCAACTGCCCATTCCATGAACACAAAACCAACTGCTTGATTGATTATATAACGAACCAACGGCTGGACAAATATATCTGCTGCTGATCGACTTCTTCAATACATAGAATCTGCACACTCAAGTAGAATTGTTAGAATCACAATAACAGGTTTTGTGTAATTCAAAACTTAATTAGGATCTGTCAAAACAGATCCAACAATCTCTCCCTTTTTGATTTACACAAAACCTTAAATAGACAATGCATGTTCTAACAATTCTCTCCCTTTTTGTGGGAATCAAAAAGAGAGCGAATATGCTGATCTTCCCATTTTTTAAAACAAAAGCTCTCCCTACACTGTTACAGCAAAAACAATGTAACAGCAGGAGTTTTAACTTGAAAAGCAAAAACAACCTTGGGAAGCACCGTATGCAAGAATATATGATTTTGAAAACCGGAGCTGATGCATTTTCTCAAATTAACAAAGACAGTGACGCCACTCTCCCTGTCTTTTATAATATGAGCTCAAAATATTTTTAAACTCAAAAATTTTGCATCAGCTGGAATCCGCAAAACAGAACAATTAAAATCGCATCAGAGCATACAAATATTTCAAATAACAAGTGCTACTGAGTTACTCAAAATTATGAAGAACCAGTACAGAGAACAGCTCAGATTTTTCATTCTTCTATCTCGCCCCATGTGCTTGTCACTGAGCCTCGCTCCAAGTGATCTTACAGCACAACGAAAATAGAAGCTTGGCATCTACCCGAGACTCGCGCATCCCGACAGTTCATCAAGCGAAAAACCGGTTCTATATAAAAACAGATCTGGTCTTCACAAAATAAGTTTCTCAAAACATTTAAAACATTAAAATCATAGCACATGTGTTTTAAAATCAGTGCTCGTTCAAGAACAAACCTGCTCTGATACCACTTGTTGGTCCGATTTTGAAATAGGATCAAAAGGAGATCAGCAGCAAGAGCGCTTTGTTAAAAACCTTTCTAAAATTTTGCTCGCTGCTGATATAACTCTGGAGCTGCAATAGCTCGTTGTTCTTGAACATTTACAATACAAAGAGCACCGGAGACAGATCTAGTATGATTTAAAAATCATGCGGAAAATACCAGAACTGAATCCTAATATTTTAAAAACAACTCAAACAGATTTATGTACAACATAAATCTGTTCGAGACTTGTGCTTGTGTGCTGCTGAAATGCGATGCTAAATGTAAGCAAGTGCTGAAATGCGTGCGTGCTGAATGCGTTATGCGTGTATGCGTGTATGCGTGCTAAAGTAATTGTGCAATACTGAATGCTTAAAGAACACGATACTCAGCAGGTTTGTTTATGGAAGTTCGGATATCAACATCCTACATCTCCCCTTCTTCCACCTCGGAAGGCTCCACTAGAAGATTTGATCTTACAACTGCGTGTACAGACCCAATCCCACAGCCAGCAGCTGTGAGAACTCCTAGACTCCACAAATGCACAACAGCCGCAGCTGTGTGACTGAATACATACACAAGAGTTTTACGTCTTCATGCTTGGACGGGAACTGTGAACATATTTCGAGATTCATTCACAAACAGATGTGAATGAATCCGGGTGTGTGAGATTGATACATTTAAGCTCTCATCTCTCTGTTTTTCTTACACACGAGGGACATGCTCTAACAAGCTAATCTAGACTCAACAGTCGACACAATAAGCTCCTCTCAAGAATGATTGTCGACTGCTTCATCTTCTCTTCTTTTTCCCTCTGTTGGTGCACTGTATATTCAAAGTAATTCTACCACAGTATGTAGTAGCACCAACTGAACGAACACTCTATTGTCTCGTTCTCGAACCCTTCACCAATTGGTGTTGCCTCGAATATATAGCCTCTGTTGAAATTCTTCCCGTTGGAAAGCTTCCAAAACTGTTCAGCGCTTCAGATGGCTATCTTGTCTTCTTTCCATTTTAGTGCAACGCTCCTCTGTAAAGTAGTACTTGCGTCCTTTTCTTTTGCAGGCTTCTGTCGCTTTCTTCATTTGAATTAAGCTCAGCAGTTGACATTCAACTTTGATAATTCGTCAACTGCTTCGCTGCTGATTCATTTCTTAACTGCTGCGCTTTGCTACTTCTTCAATTCTTTGCGCCTGGATTTCTTGCGACTGGACACTGTATCTCGCGACTGAATATGTAGCAACAGCTGATACAAATAAGCTCACGACTGGATGCTGCTGTTGCTTGCGTCTGGTTGTCCAAAAGCTTCGCCTGAATCTTCTTGCGACTGGATGCTCAAAACATTGCGACTGGATATCTTTGCGTTGCGACTGGATCGACTGTAGCTTCGTCTGCTGAAATAACAACGCAAAGTCTTCCTGCTGAATCTTTATCGCAAGAGCAAAACGCTGTCGTATCAACTTATGTAAACGACATCGTTTTGCTATCTCCAAATAGCATCTGCTGAATGCACTGTAGCTTGCGACTGAATATCTCCTCTACGACGTCGCTTCCTCTTGCGTCTGGATGCACAAGCTACCTGCTGATTCTTGCGACTGGTCTCTCAAAGCATCTGCTGAATATGATGACGTCACCGATGACGTCATCAGCACTAATACTTCTGCTGAATCTCAACACGACGTCGCTTCTCCTCTCGCGCTTTGCTTCATCTGCTGAAAGCTAACTGCTGATTGTGATGACATCAAAGCTGATGTCATCACAGCTCATTCCATATCTAGCGCATCTCTTCTCTTCTGCTGAATCTTCCTGCTGAATGATGACGTCACTGCTGATGACATCTACACTTTGCGCTCCAGCTGATCTTCTTCGTTAATCCAGCTCCAGCCTGCGATTCTTCGTAGCTTCTTGCTTCTTGAATAGCGACTGTTGATAGATTCATCAACAGTACTTATAAACGCTACTGCTAACAGATTCGTCAACAGTACTTTGCTCATCTTCTTCTTCTCCAGCAAGCTTCTCAATTCTTGTTCCAGCTGGTTCATCTTTTCTCTTTAGCACTAGCAGCTGGTTGTCATCGTTTCAGCTGGTTCATCTTTTCTCTTTAGCACTAGCAGCTGGTTGTCATCGTTTCAGCTGGTTCATCATGCTCCAGCTGATTCAACTTGGCCTCCGCCTGATTACGAACAACTGAATCAACTCTGGACGTCTCCATCGCTAATTCAACTGCCCATTCCATGAACACCAAACCAACTGCTTGATTGATTATATAACGAACCAACGGCTGGACAAATATATCTGCTGCTGATCGACTTCTTCAATACATAGAATCTGCACACTCAAGTAGAATTGTTAGAATCACAATAACAGGTTTTGTGTAATTCAAAACTTAATTAGGATCTGTCAAAACAGATCCAACACTGATTAATCTTTTCCTTAGCGCTACGCCTGAATCATATTCATTAGCTGATTCAATTTCTCTTCACATCGACGTCTGATTCATTTACGTTTGCGCAACAGCTGATTAACATCGTCTGGACAGCATCTGAATATCTTTAATCCAACATCTAAATCAGCTGCTCCACATCTGATTCAGATTCCTCTTTTGCGTCTGATCTGGTCGAAATCTGCTTACAGCTGACTGCTCTCATCTGCTTCCAGCTGACTGCTCTCATTTGCTTCCAGCTGATCGTTCTCTGCGCATCAGCTGGTCCAGCTACTCCAGCTGATCCATCTGTTGTATCAACTGCTGGTCTTGACTTCTGTTTGCAACAGCTGATTGCTTGAAACTGATGAATGCTTGCAACAGCTGATTGCATCTTCTGTTTAGCGCTACCGCTGATACATCTTTTCTTCACTACTGAAACAGTGAGTACAGCTGGACTCCCACGTAAGCAAATCTGTCCACGTAGGATTCCACGTAAGGGAAGCTGTACACGTAAGCAAATCTGATGACTTCTATCGCAATAGCTGATTGCTTCTCTTCACTAATGAACATCTGATAACTACTGATTAAGCATTTCTTCACAACTGATATCAACATCTGCTTCACATCTGATCAGCTGCTCCTCTTGTCTTCAAAAACTGCTGGTTTAGCTAGTATCAACATCTGATACCAATATCTGGTTTAGTTCTTGATGACATCACCACTTCTGAATTCTTACTGCTGCTCAACTATTGATGACGTCATGACTGCTGAAACCACTTCTCCTTCAGATTTCTCTTATAAAACCTGCTATCATCTGTACACTACGTAGATTTGTTAGAAACACAATAATAAGTTTTGTGTAATTCAAAACTAAGATCTGGATCTGCTTACACAGATCCATCAATCTCTCACTTTTTGATTTACACAAAACTTTAGATAACAAATGTATGATCTAACAATTCTCTCCCTTTTTGTGGGAATCAAAAAGGGTTCGAAAACTGGTCTTTCCCGATAAATTTTAAATAAAGCTCTCCCTACACTGCCATAACAAAAAAAACTGTGACATCCGGAGATTTTCAAATTTGAAAATGAAAGAATTTTGGGAAGAACCATATGCAGGGATGATTTTGAAAGAACTGATCGTATGCTACTGTTTATCTTATATATGCAGCTGGAAGATAAATAATGAACGAATAGCAGATTTTCTTCCATTTCATTCCAGACGTGGCCCCATAACCACATCTGAAATTCTTGGAATACACACAGATTTAAGAGATCTGTGTCAGCTCGTCAGAAGAAATATCACCGCATTTTCTTTCGGAAAATGCTCTGTAATTCGAAGATTATTACTCTCCCTATCTTTATACATACAACTCGAAAATATTTTAAAACCTTAAAATCATTTGTAGCATAGATATGAATGCAACAGCTATCAGATTTGACCAAGACACAGATAAACAAAACGAACAAGGTTAAATCTGAAATGGTGCTTCAAACAGATTGTTCAGATTACTAGATTAAAAGATAAATAACACTGGAATTCACAGAATCTCTTCCATTTCTTTTTAATTCTGTCCCATAACAAAATTAAAAGTCTTGGCATACACACAAATCTCGCAAGATCTGTGTCAGCTCGTCAGAAGACATATCACTGCACGTTCTTTTGGAACAATGCTCTGTAATTCCAAAGTCATCACTCTCCATATCTTTTATAATATAAGCTCAATTAAAAAGCAAAGCACCAGCTGAATTTTCCGCATAACAGATTTTGAAAAGAAACATCAGTGCACTTTAAAAAAAACTTGTTTCAAACAGAACATGTGCTACTGAATTACTTAATTTATTCAGATCTGAAAAGAAAACGATAACAGATCTACCAGCTTTTCTTTCATTTCTCCTATTTTGTCACATGTGCTGAAAACAGCTCAACCAAAATAGGATCTTGGCATCCACACGGAACTCGCGCATTCCGTGTCAGCTCGACAAAAGAACAACGCTCAACTCTCTAAAGAATAAATCTCACACACTGGGAAAATTCTTCTACAAAAGCTGATGAAGACTCAGCAGTCGACACTGCAATAAGCTCCTCTCAAATGATGGTCGACTGCTTCATCTTCCTGTTTTCTTCTCTGTTATTTGCACTGTTCTTTTTTTTAATCCTCACAACATCATCTTCTTTCTTCAAATCTTCTCCCTTAAATAGCCTCTCTCCAAATAAGGCAGTTAGACAGTAGATTCAAATCCCTTCTACGCTTGTCAAGGCCAATTTGTCTTCTTCCCAAATTGGTGCAATCATCCTCTGTATATTGTACTATTTCCCAGAATAGTACAAATCGTGTCCCCTCAAATTAAGGCATTTGCACGACTCAATTTAAACCATGGATTCTTTCCATTTAAGCGGTTGATTGCGTCTGAATGTATACCAGCAAATTGTTCAACAGCTGTTCGTTGTTCAACAGCTGATTCGCCTCTATTGATCAACATCTGATATGTCAACAGCTGCACAACAACATCTTGTTCGTTTACTTCTTCAACAGCTGATTCAAATCCTGAGTTGTTTACGTCTTTGCGCACCAGATGTTTCATATTTTCTTCATGCATAGTCTGATTAATCTTTTCCTTAGCGCTACGCCTGAATCATCTTCATCAGCTGATTCAATTTCTCTTCACATCTACGTCTGATTCATTTATACCTTCTACGCTTGTCAAGGCCAATTTGTCTTCTTCCCAAATTGGTGCAATCATCCTCTGTATATTGTACTATTTCCCAGAGTAGTACAAATCGTGTCCCCTCAAATTAAGGCATTTGCACGACTCAATTTAAACCATGGATTCTTTCCATTTAAGCGGTTGATTGAGTCTGAATGTATACCAGCAAATTGTTCAACAGCTGTTCGTTGTTCAACGGCTGATTCGCCTCTATTGATCAACATCTGATATGTCAACAGCTGCACAACAACATCTGGTTCGTTTACTTCTTCAACAGCTGATTCAACTCCTGAGTTGTTTACGTATTTGTGCACCAGCTGTTTCATCTTTTCTTCATGCAACTTCTGATTGTTGGTCCGATTTTGAAATAGGATCAAAAGGAGATCAGCAGCAAGAGCGCTTTGTTAAAAACCTTTCTAAAATTTTGCTCGCTGCTGATATAACTCTGGAGCTGCAATAGCTCGTTGTTGTTGAACATTTACAATACAAAGAGCACCGGAGACAGATCTAGTATGATTTAAAAATCATGCGGAAAATACCAGAACTGAATCCTAATATTTTAAAAACAACTCAAACAGATTTATGTACAACATAAATCTGTTCGAGACTTGTGCTTGTGTGCTGCTGAAATGCGATGCTAAGTGTAAGCAAGTGCTGAAATGCGATGTTTGTGCAACAGCTGATTAACATCGTCTGGACAGCATCTGAATATCTTTAATCCAACATATGAATCAGCTGCTCCACATCTGATTCAGATTCCTCTTTTGCGTCTGATCTGGCCGACATATGCTTACAGCTGACTGCTCTCATCTGCTTCCAGCTGACTGCTCTCATCTGCTTCCAGCTGACTGCTCTCATATGCTTCCAGCTGATCGTTCTCTGCGCACAGCTGGTCCAGCTACTCCAGCTGATCCATCTGTTGTATCAACTGCTGGTCTTGACTTCTGTTTGCAACAGCTGATTGCTTGCAACTGATGAATGCTTGCAACAGCTGATTGCATCTTCTGTTTAGCGCTACCGCTGATACATCTTTTCTTCACTACTGAAACAGTGAGTTCAGCTGGACTCCCACGTAAGCAAATCTGTCCACGTAGGATTACACGTAAGGGAAGCTGTCCATGTAAGAAAATCTGATGACTTCTATCGCAACAGCTAATTGCTTCTCTTCACTAATGAACATCTGATAACTACTGATTAAGCATTTCTTCACAACCGTTATCAACATCTGCTTCACATCTGATCAGCTGCTCCTCTTGTCTTCAACAACTGCTAGTTTAGCTAGTATCAACATCTGATACCAATAGCTGGTTTATCTCTTGATGACGTCACCACTTCTGAATTCTTACTGCTGCTCAAATATTGATGATGTCATGACTGCTGAAACCACTTCTCCTTCAGATTTCTCTTATAAAACCTGCTATCATCTGTACACTACGTAGATTTGTTAGAAACACAATAATAAGTTTTGTGTAATTCAAAACTAAGATCTGGATCTTCTTACACAGATCCATCAATCTCTCCCTTTTTTATTTACCCAAAACTTTAGATAACAAATGTATGATCTAAATATTCTCTCCCTTTTTGTGGGAATAAAAAAGGAATCGAAAACTGGTTTTCCCAACAAATTTTAAATAAAGCTCTCCCTACACTACCACAACAAAAACAACGTGACAGCAGGAATTTTACAGAGTTTGAAAAACAAAATGGATTTTTGGGAACAACCTTATGCAACAATATGCTATGATTTTGAAAAAGAAATATCAGAGCACCTTAAATAAAAACTTGTTTCAAATAAGAACATGTGCTACTGAATCACTTGATCTATTCAGATCTGAAAAGAAAACAATAACAGATCTACCAGATTTTCTTTCATTTCTCCTATTTCATCCCATAAGCTGAAAACAGCTCAACCGAAATAGAATCTTGGAATCCACACGGAACTCGCGCATTCCGTGTCAGCTCGACAAAAGAACAACAGTAGTTCATAAATCATTCCTCTCCCTATCTTCATAAAATAAGCTCTTCAAAAACAGTTAAAGCATTTAAAAAAATAGCACATGCGTTTTAAAATAAGTGCTCGTTCAAGAACAACCTGCTCTGATACCACTTGTTAGGTACGAAGGATCAGATCTCAGATGCAATAAAATAAACAACATAACATAAGGGAGGGGCGAGATCTGATCCTATAAAAATAAAGAGGCGAGCGCTGCTACTGTTAATAAGAAATTTGCGCTGCTATAAAGGAGCTACAATAGCTCATGGTTCTTGAACATTAAACAGAGCACCGGAGACAGATCTGGTATGAAATAAAATCATGCGGAAAACACAAGAAATGAATCCTAATTTTAAAACTCAACACAAATCTGTTTGTGGAAATCTGTTCGATTACTGTGTGTGCAACTGAAGTGTTATGCGTGCTAAATGTAAAGTGCATATGCGGAAAGCTTAAAGAAATGGACCAGCTGTTTGTTTATGGAAGTTCGGATATAAATATCCTACGTCTCCCCTTCTTCCTCCTCGGAAGGTTCCACTAGAATAATTTGATCCACAGACCCAATCACCGAGCCTCGCTCCAGGTGAACTCCTAGACTTTACACCAGCCCTCGGCTGTGTCACTCACTTGTTTTACGCCTATGTGAGAAAGGCTACAAACACAGAGTTACAGCTGTTTGTTTATGGAAGTTCGGATATAAATATCCTACGTCTCCCCTTCTTCCTCCTTGGAAGGTTCCACTAGAATAATTTGATCCACAGACCCAATCACCGAGCCTCGCTCCAGGTGAACTCCTAGACTTTACACCAGCCCTCGGCTGTGTCACTCACTTGTTTTACGCCTATGTGAGAAAGGCTACAAACACAG
>KV019056.1:4724-41322 GCA_001598015.1 Dorcoceras hygrometricum | reverse complement strand
CTTGTTCTAAATGCAGTTTTAGGAACATCCTCAGCCTTGATCTTCAGTTGATGATAACCCGAACTTAAATCTAACTTGGACAAGGTTGAGCTCCTTTGAGTTGTTCAAAGAGGTCGTCAATTCTTGGAAGAGGATACTTATTCTTGATTGTGATCTTGTTCAACTCTCTGTAGTCGATGCACAATCTCATAGTTCCATCCTTCTTCTTGACAAATAACACTGGAGCTCCCCAAGGTGACACACTGGGTCTGATCTGCTTTTTTTCTAGCAGTTCTTGTAGCTGATCTTTGAGCTCCTTAAGTTCTGCAGGTGACATCCGGTATGGTGCCTTGGAGATTGGGACCGTTCCTGGCACTAGGTTGATTTCGAACTCAATTTCTCTGTCAGGCACTTTTCCAGGTAAGTCATCTGGAAACACATCTGCGAACTCTTGCACCACTGTATGTATTCTATTTGAGTTCGTCTCCTTCCTTTACTTCATGGATCATTGCCAAGAAAACTTCTGCTCCTGACTTCATGGCAGTCCATGCTTGGGCAGCAGAAAGTAGGGACTTTTGCTCCTTGTTCTTCCCATAGTATATCAGCTCTCCCGGTCAGGGGTTTGGAGTTTCACACTCTTGTCTCGACAATCTACCAATGCATGGTTCTCAGATAGCCAATCCATCCCTAAGATAGCATCAAACTCGACCATGTTGAGTTGTATCAGGTTTGCGGAGAAGGAATGGTCGTTTATGGATATCTTGCAGTTCCGATGGATCTTATGTGTTTCAATGGTAGTGTTGGTAGGAGTTGCTACTCTATAGGGTTCACATAGAATTTCAGGCTCTAGCCCTAACTTCTTAGCAAATCTCCTAGATACGAATGAGTGGGTAGCACCACAATCAAACAAAACATAAGCAGGAAGCTTGACAAAAATGGTACCTAGTCACACAGTCTACGAGGCTGGTGTGCAATGGTAGAAGCTAGGAGTTCTTGCGACTGCTGGTCGTAGAGAGTGGGTTGCAATGAGGGTCGTTGTAATCAAAGTCTTCTAGGGGATCCTTCCCATGGCGGAAGAAGGGGAGATGTAGGAGATTGAGCTCCGAACTTCCAGAAACAAATCAGCGTATCTTCTTTACTATTTTTAGTACTTGCATACGCATCTCATATTTGCTTACGCGTTTATAACTGTTTAATTGAGCTTCGAACGATAGAGTACAGTTTGAGTTATTTCCACATGTTTTATTTACATTACTCAATATGTATCTCGGCGCACAAAGTATTCAAGAACACTGAGCTATTGAAGCTCAAGCTAAGTTAACCAGATCGTTCGGCCAATGTGTCGAGCTGGTTCTAGTCTTCTGACTGGAATCAGCATGTTTAGCGCTTGCCTTGTAATGGGCTGGTTTTAACTCAAGCTGAAACCAGCCTGATCTTTGTGAACACGGTTTCAACTTCTGGCTGAATCATGCGTCTTGTCATTCGATCTGGTTACACCCTCTAGCGGTTATTGATCGAATAACTAGTCATTGCACATCGATAGAGGAAATTTGATCCCCAACAGCTTCTACCTTCTTTGAATCCACTGATACGCCTTCCTCAGAAATTATATGGCCTAGGAATGTCACACTTTTCAGCCAGAACTCACACTTCTTGAACTTGGTGTACAGTTGTTTCTCCCTCAGGATTTGAAGGGTAAGTCGAAGATTTTCTTTGTGTTCTTCTTCACTTGGTGAGTACACGAGTATATAGTCTATGAACATCACCACAAATATGTCGAGGAACGGTTTGAATACACGGTTCATGAGGTCCATGATGGCCGCTGGTGCATTGGTTAGACCAAATGGCATCACCGTGAATTCGTAATGGCCATACCTTGTTCTAAATGCAGTTTTAGGAACATCCTCAGCCTTGATCTTCAGTTGATGATAACCCAACCTTAAATCTAACTTGGACAAGGTTGAGTAAGTCATCTGGAAACACATCTGCGAACTCTTGCACCACTGTATGTATTCTATTTGAGTTCGTCTCCTTCCTTTACTTCATGGATCATTGCCAAGAAAACTTCTACTCCTGACTTCATGGCAGTCCATGCTTGGGCAGCAGAAAGTAGGGACATTTGCTCCTTGTTCTTCCCATAGTATATCAGCTCTTCCCGATCAGGGGTTTGGAGTTTCACACTCTTGTCTCGACAATCTACCAATGCATGGTTCTCAGATAGCCAATCCATCCCTAAGATAGCATCAAACTCGACCATGTTGAGTTGTATAAGGTTTGCGGAGAAGGAATGGTCGTTTATGGATATCTTGCAGTTCCGATGGATCTTATGTGTTTCAATGGTAGTGTTGGTAGGAGTTGCTACTCTATAGGGTTCACATAGAATTTCAGGCTCTAGCCCTAACTTCTTAGCAAATCTCCTAGATACGAATGAGTGGGTAGCACCACAATCAAACAAAACATAAGCAGGCAGCTTGACAAAAATAGTACCTGCCACCACGTCGCTGGCATCTTCAGCTTCTTCTTGTGTCATGGCAAACACACGAGCATTGGGTTTATCCGCCCTGTTTTGGCTTGTTCGGAGCAATGATGTTCGGAGCCGCACTACTTGATCCAGCCTTTGGACCTTGGTTTTCCGGACAATCCACAATTCGGTGGCCCAACTTTCCACACTTAAAGCATGCACCACTCTGCTTGCGACAATCTCCACTATGACGGTGACCGCAAGAGGTGCAAGATGCTGATCCGCGGTTGTTGAGGTTTGGCCACTTGGTCTTAGGCCCACCGTGTGAAGTCTGAGCATTGAGAGGGTGTTTGTTCTTGTTGTCAGCTTCCCGCCTCTTTATGTCAGTCTCTGCTCGGATTGCAGCTCCCATTAAGTCCTCAAAGCTTGTGGCTTGGTAGACTGCAAGGGCTGACTGGATATGGCTATTCAGACCCTTCTTGAATCGGTGCATCCTAAGAGTATTATCCGCCATGATCTTTGGGACATAGGTGCCCAATGAGTTGAAATTGGAGGTATACTCTACTACCGACATATCTGCAGTCTGAGTGAAGGTCTCGAACTCGCTGAGCCGTTGCATTCTGACTTCCATGGGAAAGTATTGTTTCAAGAATGCTTCCCGAAACCTTTGCCACGTGATTTGTCCATTTGCAGTCATGGTTGGCTCGAGTGCTTCCCACCATTTTTCAGCTTTACCGTCGAGGAGTGGTGTTACGACATCTAACTTGACAGCGTCTGGGACTTCCAGTAGTCGAAGTTGTGTTTCAATATTTTTCATCCAAGTCTGGGCAACTTCGGCGTCAGGGCTCCCATCGAAGGTGGGAACTTTGTTCTTACGAAGGGACTCGTAGTAGTACTTAGTCCCACGAGGTGGAGGAGTAGGAGGAGGAGCTTGGTTGTTGTTGTTGGTATTGACAAACCACTGGAGAGTCGTGACAACTATAGTAGCTATTGCCATCAGGTCTTCTCTACTAAGACCAGTTCTTGATTTTGAGGATCCTTCGCCTCCATTGTTACTATCGCTTCTTCGGTTGCCCGCCATATTCTGCCATAGGAAAACTTACTAAGAATGGATGCGTATCAATGCGAAACAATCGAGAATACTATAACGAAGGGGTAAGCAAATTTTTGGATAGCAGAATGAATTGAATACGAGCCTGCCACTTATGATGACATTCCAGATGGCTCTCTCTAGTATGTTGTTTCTTTGCCTCCATCCTTTCAATTTTCTTCGACATACATAAGCCTATTTCCTTGAGCCCGGCAATGGTCTTGTGCGAGGCTTCTAGTGCTACTTGGGTACTCTCATGTTCTTTCTTTATAGTAGCTAACCCTTGTCTCTCGGTTGCTAGTTGGACTCTAATACGCCTAATCGTGCGGCTTTGGTTGTCAAGGGCAATCTGCTTCATGCGAAGGGCAGCAGCAGCACGAGTACGAGGAGCAGAGGGGGCCATATCCTAAAATCGAAGATATTTCCAAAAATATAAATTTATGAGGTTATTCCATAATCTGAAAGTACTAACCATAGGGATTACACAACAGTCGACGGAACTGAAATCGGAGTCCTGTACAAAAAGTTATTGAATTTTCAAATCTTTCCAAAAACGGCTAAAACTCGATTTTGGAGGCCTAAACGAAGGAATTCGGCCAAAAAGCGCCTTAGGTCACAATAAGTATTGCTCGTTGGGTCGTTTCGGAGGGGGTAGCACTGGTCTCATGCCAAAATCTGAAAATTCATCCCGGACCTTGCAAAAATTCAGATTTGGTTTCCCAGCCGGAATATGAACCTGGTGAGCTCTGATACCACTAAAATGTCACGTCCCGAGACCGAGACTCATGACATCGGTAATATTAAAAAATTAAAAAATTATAAAACATTAAGCCTCATAGTATAGCTCAAAAACCAGTCTATTACATAATCAAATAAGCGTCTTTACAACTGAAAATCGGAGAAATTGCGGAAGCGAATCTTCACCAGCCCCAGAATAGCTCATGTTCCTTTTCTTAAACCTGTTCTTCGTTCTTATCTGGGTGGAGAAGTAAGGGGTGAGTGTTTGGAGAAAATACTCAGCAAGTGGGGGATACCATTCGAGCATACAACATATACATATACATATACTGGATAACAGATTTAAGAACAGAGCATATACAGAACAGAGAACTTGTACAGGTAGCAGAGCGTATCACAGAACAGGTAGCGCTGATGATTACTTTGTTTCTATGGTTTACTGATCAGTCCCTAATTTTTACTCCTCTAAGGGGTCGAGGCCATATAGTTACACCACGTAACTCAGAGTGCAGAATATTCCGTAGATCCATATTACGATAGAAATATCAGTGCTAAAACAGAGCATAATTCATATCATGAACTTGACGCGAAACGGAATTGCATACGAAACGAGTGCTCGAACAGTAATTCAAAAAAGCGCTTAGCATGAATAATATATATTATATTTGAAACGAATATATATAACAAAAGCCCACTTACAGTTTGCTGAAGTGTGATTGGTTCAAGGAATGAAATATGGTATAACTTGTGCATGATTTCAACTACGAATTTGATACTGCTTGAGCAGAGTTGCAGCGTGGAAACTTACTGATATTGTACTGAAATATTCGAAGTGAGTGAGGGAAAATGCTGCCATCAGCTGGGTATTTATAGGCGCAGAAATGGGAGTCAAAAGGGCAGCCATTAAAGCCTTAATTTCCTGATATGGCCATTAAAATGGCTATTACGAGAGCATTAGTGTAGGCATTGATTTTGTTCTCTTAATTGGCCATTAATCCCTCTAATTTGCAGTTACAATTGCATCGGGATATATGAGTTGAAGGGGCCGTACTGTACACTAGCCATAATTGAATGGTTATTGCAAACACTATCATTTGATACCTAGGGAGTCATGTAAGATATGTTTCTAGGCGTTTAACATGACTGGTTGGGTACTATCAAAATTTGATTCTGACATTTTTATGATCAAGGAGTTGATTGATAAGAATGGAGCTGATTAGGGTACGCTCATATAAGGACATGTTTAGTCCGAATCATGATGTGAACCCACTGCTAGTCGTATCATTGAACCTATGAGGGTCACACAAACACTAGCTTTATAAATCCCGATGAGAAAAAAATTTGTTCTAAAAGTTGAGCAACTTATAAAAGGAGTTTATAAGGGGATGTAAATTTTAATTTGTGAAATTGTTTCAAATATAAAAATATATACATGGCGATATCATTAGTTTTGGAAATGGTGATTTTTGAAAATTAATTTCATGAACTAATTTAGATAAATTCGAGTGTTGAATTAACATTACACTAGTGGGCCTTGTGGAGCCCAAATAATTAAAGGAACAATAATTCTTTTACTAGTGGTCTTGAAGGTGTTCAAGTGAGATTTAATTAAGCTCATGTGCCTATATTGTATAATATAGCTCAAAATATACATACAATATACATGCAAGAGGGAGATGAAAGGTTGTAGGCAACTTTCACAATATACAAGACATGTGTTTCCTTGGATAGTGTAATTGGATTGACTCAAAAATTGTCTACCTCTCCCCTCCATGTGCACGTCCCTTTTCTCCAATTTCTCACAAGTTTTGACTTGGTTTTCAGTTTGAAAACTTGTGCTTCTCATAGTACAACACCCTCAATATTCTAGTGCATATTTGGGTGGAACTATCTTGCTAGTAGTGGACCTAATTTTGGAGTGGAGTCCATTTGAGCAAGGTGTGCTCTTGAAATCTTGTAGAAGGTGTCTATCATTTCAAGAGCTAGATTATTTATAATCTAGTTGGAGCAATCATCAACCTTTTGAAGGTTGATAGGTATAAATCTCTAAACACCCTTTTGTTGGTTATTTAACTAGTATGCTACATGAGTGCTCAAACTTTGTATTTTATGCTTCTGTTGTGTTGTTGAGCATGAGCTATCGGTGTACCAGCAAGTTGTATCAGAGCCAAGAGTGCTCATTGTCATGTAGCATTTGTAAAATATTGTGTTGAGATCGATTTCTAACCGCTTGAGAAAGGCCATATCATGTGTTTGTAGGGACTATTTTTGGGGATAGTTGCTGCCATTTCGGGTAGAAATGACAGCGTTGTATGTTGCCCATTTCGGGCAGCAAGGGCAGCGTTGTATGCTGCCCGTTTTGGGCAGTTAGGGCAGCATTGGATGCTGCCCGACGGGATGCTCATGACCTCTTCGAAAAGGTGTTTTGTGATACTCAAGTGTCATGAGCCCTAAGTTGATATGTCATTGTGGTTGATGATATTTTGTGAAATTTAAATGGGCTTAAAATTTTTGAATTGAAAAATGTTTTATTGGACCCTTAAGTTTAAATTTCAAAAAATATATATTTTTCTCATAAAATAAATAACTAAAGTATGACTTTTATTATTTATAGTGAATGTCGATTCACAAGAAATTCGATTATAAAAGAATTACTGGTAAACAAAGGAGTTTGTTTGATCAATTGATTATTGTGATAATTGATTGATAGTGTATGATATGTGATATTATGCATGAAGGATGATCAAAAGCCCAGCATGATCAAAAGCCCAAGCCCAATTTGTTAGGTGTATGCTAGGATATTTATTCGATTAGGTTGTCATAATTATCAATTTTAAAGTGGGCTTGGTTTATAACCCGTTCCCAACTCATGAGATGTATCCCTATGTTCCATGGACTTTTTTATGTAAAATTTTAGTATAGGGAAGGATCAAGATTGGAAGATGGTGGGCCATGAAGAATCATGAAGATCCAAGACATGTAAATATTTGATGCTTGTGTAATGTTGCATTCCATCCCTTGCATACCCTAGGATTGGACCAAGGTCCATGTTTGTCTCGCATGGACCTATAGTTTTGGGGCAATTGATCATCCTTGTTAGTTTACTTTTTATAATATATGCATGATATATTATAAATAATGAGTATGTGCATTATTATTTTATAATAAAAAATTTTCATGAATCCGACAAACATACGAAAACACGGCAAAAGAAATTTTTTAAACAAAACCCTCATTTTGAATAGGATTCAATTTAATATCAAGTCGAAAAGGGAAATTATAAAGAAGTTATAATTTCCTTGTCTTCCATCGACAGTGGATGCATGATGAGCGCTACCCGCGTGAGATGCTCGGCTCATATTATTGAGGGGCCCGAGCGTCGAAAAGCTGTGAAATCCATTGACATTGTGATGTGAACTACGTGGAACTCCAATGATTTCAGCTCACATTATTGGGGAATTCATGGTGACAGTCCATTAAGGTTTGATATCGATGGGTGTGGCTTGAAACGTAACGATGTTCATCATATTATTGGGTCCTCATCAAACGTGAGACAAAATTCTACGTAAAGGGTTGCATAGAGATGCAATTGGCAACTACCTCTTACGAATCATGATTGGCCGATATTATTCGGGATCATGATCCGTTAATTGGACCTTACGTACCTACTGAGGAAACGGGTTTCCCGTATTTTACTAGAGGGTAGTGAAAATTGTCAAAACAGTGGGAGGAATAGATTTATAAAGTAAAATTCCATACTTTATATCTTATTAAGTATTTTAAAATATTCATTTAATATTTATCTGTTTCCTTTTCAGTACTTTCGACAATGTCTTCAATTTGTAATCATCTATCTGTTATACTCGACAAACATGTTCTAACCGGACCTAATTACCTCAATTGGCTAAGAAATTTAAAGATCGTCTTGAACTCGAAAAAGATTGCATATACACTTGAGAAGTCTCCCCCTGATGAGGCTCCGGTTAACTGCAGTCCTGAGGAGCTGAAAACATTCAAGGATTGATGTGACCATGACTTGAGAGACAAGTGTTATATGCAGGCTTCTATGTCTGATGAGTTACAGAGGTGTTCTGAGGGTGCTAAGAGTGCTGCTAGCATTCATATGTGTAATGCCCAGATATTTTAGAGGCCACAAACTAGAAAGATATGAGATTGAGGGATTACAATGCTATATTATTTCGATCCATGAATAGATTCAGTTTCAGATTTCATGTCTTACGCGATGATCAACCTATTCTTATATCTTGGGTTGATAACCAGATTTTAGAATGCAATAACAATAGATGCCTAGTGATTCCAGCACACCAATTGAATCCTTTTGTTATAACTAAAATGGTTCGGTTTCCATATGCATCATTTTTATTTTGAAAAACAGAGCACGCTTATAAGGGATTTTGGACATATCGATTAAACGTGTTTCCCTTCAGTAGGCATTCTAAATCATATAAATAGGATGATAAGTTGCTCATGCATCATTATCTTCAAATCAAATCATTTAGAAGCGGTGCTCTCTCTCAAGAAGCCGAACAAAATACTTTCAAAGTGTTTTAAAGGAAAAAGGCGGTGCGTTAGGAGTTGTTGGATTCTCTGCCGTTATTGTGTTATAGAATTCAGGCAAGTAAACTCTGTTTCTTGCTCACTCACTGAGAGCATATATTCAATTCTGTTTGCATGATTATATGAGATTTTAAAGAAAGGAATATGGATTCGGCTGTTCTTCAAAAACCAGAAAGTTCATGCTCTGTTTTTATGAAGGTTGCGTTTTACTGATTTTTAATCCAGAAAGTTTACAGAAAATGGTTTGATGATGTTCTTTTAGTTAGTTCTTGAGTTTTCTTCAGAAATTCCATCGAAGTAGCTTACAAGTAGCTTATTCGATCATTTCCAGAAATTTCTTTAGATATTTTGAATTCTTCAGAAAAAGGAAAACCATTGTCATTCACCTGGTTAAGTCTGAAAGCTGGTTCTTATACCACTGCTGATATTGCTTTGTCGAAAATATTCTAAGTATAGATTTCAGCTATTGCATTGTTTGAGTTCAGTAGTTGCGATCAGCAGTCACACTATTTCATGTTCAGCTGTTGCATATTTTATTGTGCATCAGCTGACAGTTATTCATCAGTTGATAGTTTTTTGTCAGTTGATAAATTGTTCATCAGCTGGTAATTTGTTCATCAGCTATTGGTATTCAGCAGATGCATTGTTTTCATAAAATCAGCAGCTGCATGGTTATCGTAAAACCAGCAGGTGTATTTCTTTTGCTAAAACAAGCAGGTGTATTTCTTTGTTAACACCAGCAGGTGCATATTTCTTTTGTTAGAATTCAGCAGTTGCGTTTCCAAAATTCAGCAGATGCATTTCCTAGTAAATTTCCAGCAGTTCACTGTTCACCAGCAGATGTATTCCATTTCAATATTTCAGCAGTTGCTCTATTTGTTTCTAAGTACTGTTCATTTCAGTCGGTATTAGTCTCGCGACTGGTACTGTTCATTTCAGTTGGTTACTGTTCATCCTTCGTTTTCTTCAACAGATAACGAAATTTCAGAATTTGATTTCTTACTCATTCACACTTCAATTCAAATGAATCTTTCGACTTATCCGACAGATTCAACTAGCTAATTTATTCAGTTTTCATCTTCGCAAGCATTACAGAGAAATCCTTTACAGTTCCAGAACATCATTAGACGAGAGAAAACCAGTAATTCGTACAAGAGAGAATGAAAACAGATTTTATAAAGAAAAGAAAGAGCAGAACGATGTTTTAGAAAATATTTTAAGTTATGACAACTAAGAGGGTCCCCAGAAGAAGGGTGAGTGCGCGGCTGACGAACTGTGTGCCCTTTCAACAGAGGAAGGATCAGGTGTATAGGTCGACGGATCTGTATATCCTTTCACCATGAGCCATAGTGCTAGAGACTGATATCAGGAGTTTGATCAAACGAATTGGACCAAAATGTTTAAAGTGTTGTCATAATTTCAGAAGAGCACAAGTGTGATTTTAATCACAGCTCCAGAGAATGTTTTCAGAATTTGATTGTGTGTTATGCTTTCAGTTTCTATCAGAATTCTCAGTTATGTTATTGCGCTTGTTTATTCCAAAGCGTATTCAGATTTCAGTTATGTATTCAGCTTCCAGTTTCAGTTCCTATTGCTTGATTTTGCTATACCATATTTACCTGCTGAGCCTTCGGCTCACTAGTTTTCATTGAGTGCAGGTAATGAACAGTAAGGAGCTGGATGGAGAGTGGCTGGTTGGACAGTGTGGTTTATCGTGGACATCTTCCATTGTTCTTTTTAGCTTTTGTTTTGATGTACAGAACTTTATTTATAGTTATGTTTGCAGAAATATGTATGAACTTTTGGGGTAAAGATATATGCAAGTTCATTCGTACTTCTCTCAGCTGGTGTATCAGTTCCGCGTGTGTTTTTATGATCAGCTGAGGTTTTAGTTCAGATCTGAGCTGACTATCTAGTCACGAGCTGATCCAGCTTGCGTCCGTGCTGGACTATCTTTCCTCAATTTCAACTCTTCACTTTCATTGAACAGATTTCACGGAGTAATTCCAATACCAGTAATCGATAACCCATTGCTCCTTATTGAGATCATAGTTAATTTCCTTGACACTCTGTTCTTCATTTATTCATCCGAGCTGGTTTTTCAGTTACCACCAGCTCGCAGCCCAGCTGTACGCTCAATGAGGTTTTACAAGTTAAATGAGTTTCAAAGAAGTGAACCCCACCAGTTTAAGTGATCGGCCTCCGATCAAATGCATATTTAAAAGATATTTATTCAGTTTAGAGGAACCGATTTTCAGTTTTAAAGTATTTATGGCATAGATAACAGACGGTCCATAGGAAGGGTGAGTGAGCTGGTTGACGGACCAGAGGGCCCCTTCACAATAAGAGGACATGATTATGGTTAGCAAACTATAATCCATTTCAAAGCTAAGTTGGGATTTATTCCCCATTTCATGAATTCAGATGTTAGTTTGATCAAGCGCCATGACCTAAGGAGGGCTTCTAGGACATAAGTCACAGAGAAAATGAGTGCAATCTGGGTTGTTATCCCGACCTGATTTTCATGAGAAAGATTTGAGCTTAATCTGACTTCCTTTAAATTATATCTTTAGCTTATGTATGTTTATGCCTGCATTATGTGATCTTATTATCCCCAATTTTACTTGTTGAGCCCTTAGGCTCATTAGTTTTCCTAGTGCAGGTGAGGCATCTCAGGGGCATGCGGGAGGTGCGAGCTGAACCAGCTTGGGGGCGTGTGTGTTTTTCGAAGGACAGTGTTTCCGTGTTGTTGTTTTTATCTTTACCTAACTGCATTAAGATTGTTAGGATCGAAAAGCAAGACCGGGAGTTCAGAGGGGGGGGGGGGGGGGAATGAACTCCTTTGCTAGTTTTGGTTTAAAAATTTGTTTCAAAGATTTTACAGCTTGAAGCAAACTTCCAGCCGGGTTACCAGCTAGGAAGGTGTTCTCAGTGACTACTGTTGTCTCGTGTAATAAAAGGATTTTTTATGCGGAAATAATACGATTCAATCAGTGAACAATTTAATCAAATGTGTGAAAGTAAAAGATGTAAGGACAAGAGATTTGTTTCTGGAAGTTCGGAGCAAAATCTCTTACGTCTCCCTTCTTCTCAATCGGAAGGTTTCCACTAGAAGATTTGAGTTATACAACCATTTGTAAACCCGCTCCCGCAACCAGTAGCCACGAGAACTCCTGGCAATCAACCAAAAAACTCAGACCCGCGATCTGGTTCGCATTACAAATACTCAGCACTAAGCTGGTTATGCTACTTTAGTACTTCTACACTCTCTTTTTATGATTTAAAAGGGAAGCTTAACACTACAGAGTGGATTTATAGAAGAGTATGTGACACAAAATTGAATAGAGTGATCTATGTGTGTGTCACTTGTTGCGAGCTGGTTCAAGATGAACTTTGCTTTCTGCATTACAAATACTCAGCACTAAGCTGGTATGCTACTTTAGTACTTCTACACTCTCTTTTTATGATTTAAAAGGGAAGCTTAACACTACAGAGTGGATTTATAGAAGAGTATGTGACACAAAATTGAATAGAGTGATCTATGTGTGTGTCACTTGTTGCGAGCTGGTTCAAGATGAACTTTGCTTTCTGCTTGTGAGGGCTGGTTAGCTCGTGTGTACAATGATCTCGTTGTGTGTTGTCGCACCCGTCACCCTTTCACAGCTGCTCTTCTTGTAACGCCTAAAAATTCCTGACTATATAGAAGTGAGTGCATGACTAGGGGAAAATAATTTTAGATGATTACATGCCATCTTATACGATTTATTTATGATTTTAGGCTGCATGGGATGCATGACTTGTTTTTCAGCCTATTTGAGTTACAGACGCGTGGACGAGATTAGGGTCGACCGGAATGAAAATGATTTAAGATTTTTAAGTTCTTAGATTTTAAGAATAAATTTACTTTATTTTAAGCAGCAATTTCAGAAAATGGGTACTTTTATTAGTATTTTTGGTGGGAACCCGTTTTTCGCCTATACGAGCTGTTTTATTGAATTTTAAGGCGTTTTAAAATATGAGGGGACTTTAAATTCGAAAATTAACCATTTTCAATGCCAAGTCAAAGTTTTAATTATCTTTTCAATTAAATGGAGGGGCAAGCATGTCATTTTTCTTCTCTTTTCTTAATTAAATCAATATGGATCATTTGTGTCACACTATATTCGTTCATAACACAAGTTAATCACAAAACCTAGCCTCCAAAATCAGAACCAGCCGTCCCCTCCTTCCCCTCAAGCAAAGTTTCGAATTTTCTTCAAGTTTGGTGATCCAAAGCCGGTGGTGCCCCGATCTCGTGTCTACAACGTCGGTAACTTGCAGATCTATCTTCCCTACGAACCAGGCATGTGATATCTTTTCGTTTTCTCACCATTTAAACCATATTATTCTATTTTAATGAAATTATGCAGGGCCATAGTGGCTCGGACAGCCTCTTGCGACGCGAGACGCACCTCGCTCTTTGGGATTCTCGTTCGAACCATGCGGTCCATGGTTTGGACCAAGGCTGGTCTGGTTAAGATCGGATGGACCTGGGGTGGTCCAACCGGTGGGGATCCAGCCATGGCGATCGAAGCAGGGAGGACGAAAGGTGGAAATATGAGGCTGTCGCGTGGGAGGCGGCGCGCATGCATAGGGTTTGTTGGGTTGGTTGGTTCGGTCTAACTGAACCGATTTGTCTTGTTCGGTTAGATCGGATCGGTTCATCGAGTCTCGAGTCAATATGTTTTAAAGTTAACTCGAGTTATTTTAATTATGGACATGTTATTTTAATCGTTAAGTCAAATGTCCAATTTTAAATAACGTCAAATGTTTTAAAATTGAGACAAACTTTTAAAATAATTATAGTTATGTTTAATTTTAAGTTTTTAGTCAAAATTGGAGTCTTTTGATTTTTAACTAAGTCAAAATTGATTTTTGGATTTTAATTTGGTCAAAATCGGTCTTTTGGTCAAAATTGGCCATTTGAGTCAAAATTGATTTAAGTTGTCATTTTGAAGTCAAAATTTGATTAAATTGATTTTTAAAGTCAAAATTAATTTTAAATTGGTCAAAATTGATTTTGAATTTGTCAAAATTAGCCCTTTGATTTCTAAAGTCAAAATTGAGTTGAAATCAGTCAAAATTAGAATGTGTTAGAAATTTCAAGAAATTCTTATAAGCCATGGGCTAAGTTAAATTTTAAGTTAAGTCTAGAAGTAGTGGGTCAGGCTCTTGAACTAGTCCTCGACCGAAGTAGAAAATGTAGAAGCCCGTGAATATATATTTAATCATATATGTAGTATGCTATGTACGTAAATGTTTTAAAGGAAATGATTAAATATGCATTAACGGGCTAATCTTTTAAACTTGCATAATTTTACGAAATGCATGCATCATGAATGTTTCATGGAATGTTAAAGGCATGTTCTTTTAAAAGATAAAACCCAAGGACTTGAATGATTTGTGGCAACTTATGATGATGGGATGCGGGATACCGGGCCTGTTGAACTTCTGTTTTCATGTATTACGAGCTTATGGATCCATGTATTAATGACACGGTGAAGTGGCAGCGTAGAGGTGTGACATATAGGGATCCTGAGGTAAGGTCGGGTGAACCACTCCGCCGCGTACGTTGGTTTTTAGATTGATCAATCGACCATGGTCACACTTCAGGATACGACTCATACGTTTTTCATGTTATGCTATGTCATGCCTTATATATGTTATATGTTATGCTATGATATGAAATGTATGAAGCAATTTTTAAGATCATGCACGCATTCATGTTTTAATCTTATTTTATTACAAGTATGTGCTTGCATGCGATTTTATTAGTATGTACCTTGTTATGATACAAGATAGAGCATGCTGAGCCCCTAGGCTCACTAGGTTTAAATGGTGCAGGTGATGACCCTGCTGAGTTTACCCCGACTGGCGGTGAGGACATCTGAGCGCCTGTTGCAGCAGTACCCCGTGACCGCAATGATGTTATTCTTTGTGATGATACATTTTAGTATGATGGTTGTAAACATGTTATTTGCAGTCCTTTTACTCAGTAATTTTTATACCGTATGGATGTTTTAACATTTTTAAATATTACTTTATTTATGTTTGAAGTATGGTTGAGAAAATGATTTAGAAATTTTTTAAAAGGAAACGAGCCACACTTTAAGTTTATGTATTCCGCATATGTTTTAAAAAAATTGTAGAGTCTGGTTCGTTTCACTTCTCCTATATATATACCCTTTGGATACAATGATAATAAATGTAGTCATTAGACACATTGTGTTGGATCTGTTTCTACATATCAGAATCTAAGTTTTTTATTCACACAAAATCTGCTACAATTGTACTAACACTCTACGTGACATGCGCAGCTTGCTAAGACTGGAGTAGACGTGAAGATATCCAAATTGGAACAGTGAGGAGACGCTGGTCAAAGATATCTAGCTGGAACAGTAAGGGGACGCTCAAGATGGTACAACAGTTTACTTCCAGAAGTGCAGGGAACACCAAGTTGGTTCACCGGCTTGGAAGCAACACGGAGATCAAGCGCAGAGTATTAAGAAGAGCAGAGTTTAAGTGCAGAGAGATGAAGTGCATAATGGCTCAAGCACAGATCAAGTGAAGTATACAAGAGAAGTGTTCAAGTGCAGAGCCGTATACAAAAGCCGTGATCAAGTGCACGTCTGATCACTGAGCACGGCTATGATCAGTTCATCATAGGGATCTCAGTCCTTGGGTAGACTGAAATAGAACTGATAACAGTGTGCTTGCTAATGATTTGGATGAGGTGTCTGAATGGATCAAGCGAACAAGCAAGCACACAATGGCTCTTGACGAGAAGAATAGAGACGAGCTGGTAAACCAGATCAGGGAAGAGAAAACCTGATCAAGGACCCCAGCAGTAGGATGATCGATGGGGAAGCAGAATCAAGCGAACAAGCAAGCACACAATGGCTCTTGACGAGAAGAATAGAGACGAGCTCGTAAACCAGATCAGGGAAGAGAAAACCTGATCAAGGACCCCAGCAGTAGGATGATCGATGGGGAAGCAGAAGGCTGCTGTGGTGGAACAAGTGTCCAGCTGAGGAACTAGCTCAAATAAATGACCTGCTGAGTATGATGAACAAGCTGACTTAGAACAGGTCAAGGGCAGCTGACAAGAGCAAATTAGAAGATCAGCTAAAGCAGCTTGCCCGGAGCATAGAAACCAGCTGCGTATGATATCTGTGAGAAGTTTGATCTCACAGATATATCAACCAGCTGAAAGGAAACCAGCTGGGAATGGAGCAAAGCTGGTAAACAAACTTAGAGCCTCGAAGAAGATCAAGAGCAGGAAAGAACAGAACAAGCTCAGCTGCAGACAAAAAGAGGAGCAGATGCAGAATTGCTCAAGTACAGATAAGAAATTAAGAGCAACCAGCTTGAAGAAGATACCAGCTGGAGAACCAGATCTGGACAGACAAGCTCAGACGAACAAAGCAGTTTGAATACAAACATACGAAGACCAAATTAATTGGTTCAAACTGTTTTGTTACGTCTTGTCCACATCATGTACAAGCTAACAGAGCTCGATGTTAGCAAAGGCTGCAGAATATCCGATGAAAAGAGCTCAAGTCAAATAAAGCCTGCATTGCATTAAAATCCAAAGGACGCAAAGTACAAATACGTCAGAAGACTTTTCAGAACGGCTACAACTTTGTGTCCAACGAACAAATCTGCTAAGCGACTTTATATATCAGGAGCAAAGCACAGAATGAAGCATGCGAAAAAACAGAGAGAGAGAAGTGTTGTGCAAACACAAAACAGAAAAATAGAAGTAAAGCACAACCATGGGAAGATAACAGATAATCAGCTCGGATTAGAGCACTTCCCAGTGTGTGAGATTTTATGCTTGAGACATAGTGCTTACACTGTAAATAGCACATGCGATTCACTCATATATTCGAGATTGAGCGAAATATAAAAATGAGTGAATCATAAACAAACTCTTCATTGTAGTCTTTGGACAGAGACATTAACCAAGTCTAGTTGTCTTTCACACTGAGACGTTAAAGAAGTGTGTGTAGTCTTTCGCACTGAGACATTAAAGTAGTGTCGCATTTCTCACTGAGGCAGTAAAGAAGTGAAGTTAGACACACATCTTGTGGGCTTAGTGTGCAGTGGTGTTACTAGGAGTTCTTACGGCTGTGGTCGTAGGAGTGGGTTGTAGCGTAGGTCACTGCAATCAAAGCCTTCTAGTGGAATCCTTCCCGATTGCAGAAGAAGGAGAGACGTAGGAGATTCAGCTCCGAACTTTCATAAAAAAATTGCAGCATATTTTCTTTACTGCTTTCCGCACTTACATTCATACGCATAGCATGATTGAGTGGGTTGTAGCATAGGTCGCTGCAATCAAAGCCTTCTAGTGGAATCCTTCCCGATTGAAGAAGAAGGAGAGACGTAGGAGATTCAGCTCCGAACTTTCAATAAAAAATTGCAGCATATTTTCTTTACTGCTTTCCGCACTTACATTCATACGCATAGCATGATTGTTTACCATGTTAAAACTGTCTAAAGCTTTCGAATATAAGAGATCGGTTTGGCATGACTTTAACTCATTACTCAATCTGTATCTCGGTGCACCACTGAGCTATTGCAACTCAAGATGAACGGACCCAGATCTTTTGCACTAAACTAGCTCGCAGAGCAGCTGGTAATCTGGACCAGCTCACAGAGCTACTGGTCCAGATTCACGGCGGTCTAGTTTCACATGTTCTGTGTTGGTTTTTCAACTCCAAATTTTTTAAAATTTACGTAACTTACAGGGTTGATATTTTGGCTGTGTGAGAGCCTACGCGAGTTGTGGCAGAGCTCATGAACAACCACCGTTTTTGATCTTATCGATTGGTATCAGAGCGCTTTTGCGATATGGTACATTGTATTTGGGACCAACACATTTGTATCCAAGTTGAATTTACTGCGGCATCTTAAATATCTGTACGATGAAAGTACATCTTCATCAAATGCATTGTCCTTTTTAGCAACTCTGTGCCGCCTTTAGTTTGTACCGTATCTCTAGGTATCTGGTATTAGCTTAAAGTAGTTCCAACGACTACACATCACTGCAGAGATCTCGAATGTTTCAAATCAAGTTGTACGTAGATTCAAACATTCCAAAATACAATATGCTAAGTTGCCTCTAACTTTGCTGGTCTCCCGATATGGTTCCTGGCTATTGAGCTGCTTTTCTTGATCGGGTTTTTATCTCGAACGAAACCATACTGCTCTTGTCTCTGTTTTATATTTATCCGAATATTGATCCCTGTATACTCATATCTTCAGCTTCATACCACTTGTGAAGATTATTCTGCTTCGAACTGGTTTTCTGAAATGTTCTTCCAGCTGGTTACTCATCACTCCAGCTGGTCTGTTATCTACGATCTGTTCTCTCAGTTGTAGATCATTGTTCTCTTGTTCTCTAATCCAGTGTTCTTTGCTCTTCGAATTTTCTCAAATGAGCTGCCCTTATCTGGTTAAGCATTTTTGAACTGGTATCTGCATGGCCGAGTACCCAGCTGGTTTGTCCCGAACCAGCACACCTTAATATCCTGAGCTGGTTTGTCCTCAACCATCTTTGACCAGATTAACTTTGCTGGTTTGTCCTTAACCAGCGTACCTGAATGCTCTGAGCTGGTTTTTCCTTGACCAGCTTGACTCTGCTCCGATCTGGTTTCTACTTCCAACGTAGTAAGCTCCATCCAGATCTTGTCACTTTTGTCCGATTTGTGGGCGCAGCGGTGGATCCGGATCCCGCTCCCGGGGCACAGCGGAAGATTTAAAAATTGGAGCCCGGAACAGTCAATACACCTGCAAATCAGTATATAAACATACATAGGATTTTTAGATCAGTACCTTGCTGGCGTCTAGGCGCCTGGCTCCGACCAATTTCACGAGGAAATCGGCACTTCAATGGTTGGCTGTGTCGGCCTCCTAATCCGGTCCACGACCGGAATCCCAATTCCTTTGTCGTTCTGCTCTAGAAAACACAAAGAAGATTTCACGGACGGATTCTCCTCGCCGGAACGGTCGGAACAAGTCCGGCTACGGCGTCGGCAGCGGGCGACGATGGCGAGGCGACGGCGGCGTGGGGAGGAGAGGAGAGGAAGGGAGAATATAGCTGAGGAGCTTTTGGTACGAATCAAATGAATACCCCAGGGCCCCTATTTATAGATTTTCCATGGGCTTGAACCAGCTTAATGGGCTTGGGTCGGGCCCAGGCCCAGGGTGAACATTGGTTTCAAGTCCATCACTGTGGCTCCATCATAATCCCGATCGATGATCAGATCGGACCGATCTACACAGTGTACAAAACTGAGCATTATGATGTGAAAACAATTTTTCGGACCACCTAATCCAAAATAGCAGTTTGTCCCCTGTAAGCTTCAAGGATAGTCAAACTAGCCCAAGCTTAGGGAAATTGCATTTTGACCCTATTTAATTTTAGGAAGTCGCACTTCCATCCTTCCTCCTCCTATACTCAACAAATTGAGATTAATTTCCATGTGGGAATTGAGAAACCAGTACTTGTGTGCCCCTCAATGGTTCAGAGATACAGCTAGCCGTGGGCTCACAACATTTGTGACTCCGAAATCACATTTTCGGACTAACCCATCGGATCATGGTAAAGCGTCTAGCAACATCGTCCCATGATCCCCTAGGTATCACTGATAGTGCCTGCAAGAACCAGTCGGTCATGGTTAGCGTAAAGTACGATCCTTTCAACACAAATATCCCGATCAGATCAACGACCATTGGTAACTCGAGAGTCGCTAGAGATCCAATTACCATGCATACATCTTGGAGATCAAATAGTGACATCGCATGTGTTACTAGGTAAACCCATTTACCTAAAACACATCTAGTACTCTGGCCAGAGATTTGTCACACTATTATCTCCTCAGATAGCATAGGATATCCACGCACAAGGGCGAGCGGTGAATACTCGACAACGAAGAATCGACTCCTACATGCATCGGGACCCACCCAACCCCGCCACCTGATGACCCCAACTGAGTCGGTAAACGGGTCAAAGTGAGGTACCTATCATGTAGAGTCTCAATGATGTTTTGAGTAATAAGGGCTAATCTGTACAACCAAGACCTTGGACTTAATCCACTCGACAAATGGTAACCACTTGGAAAGTCCGAACGAGGGTAGTTCGATAGATCACCAAGTCACTATCCATCTGCATGCTCAGAACATCACAATGTTCCCTACCAATGAAACGTGGTACTTCACATCGCAGATGCTAGTATCAAACTCGGGCGGCCTTATCCTCATTTTGACGGCCCAATCCACTAGGAACGAGTTTAGAACACACAGTGACTATTAGATGTGTTTCATGATAGCCATCATATCCACTATCGCATTTAACATACACTATGGTGCATTCTAGGTCTTTATCTAACACAATTGTTAGCATTATAAAATAATGAAGATAAAGAATGCCATAAAAGAATACGAATTTCATAAATAAAGATCGTTTTACAAAGAGTCGACAAGAACCCACACGCCACAAGTTGGCTAGTTGAGCACCTACTCTAACACGATTGATCTCTTTTATGGATTTCCTTTCTCATCTTTTTTCATCACCAAACTTCTGAAATTTATCCTAACAATTTCCCCCTTTTTGGTGATGACAAAACTTTGATCGTAAAAGAGATTTTTTTATAGACCGTTGACAATTACAAAGAAAAATTTTAGCTATAAACAATTTAGTCCTATACAAAGATTTTTAAAAGCCGTCATTGTTTCAAAACCATTTACTCCTCTTAAATCTGTTACTATCTTCACCACCTCTTCTATAGCTCGGGCTTGGTCCTTTTCCTCTTGTACTGCTTGGACCTTCACCTTGTCTTCCAGTTCTTTCCCCCGGTCTACTACCACTTTGGCAACCTTCCCCATTTTTGGCATCACCAGCCTTCTTGAGGTGATCAACCAACTCAGCCCGCTGTAAATTAACAAATCCCAGATCACTGGCTAGCTGAAGCTGATGCTCAGTAAGATGATGAAGAATGGTGATTTCCAGTAGGTCTGAGAAGACTTAACATTTCGAGCCACCGTATCTATCTTATCATAGAAGGTACGCCTGGAGGTACCAATTTCGTGCTTTAAAAAGGAATGAAGATTCAACAGTTGTTCAAGTTTCGAATCCATAGAACCAAGTCGAGAATCCATGGACTTGACTTTGGAATCCATAGACAGCATCCTTGAATCTATAGACATTATTCTGGAATCCAGTGAAGCAACATTCTTTTCGACCTCTTCGAGCTTAGAACTAGTATGAGGACTGGCTGTTTCGAATCCATAGAACCAAGTCGAGAATCCATGGACTTGACTTTGGAATCCATAGACAGCATCCTTGAATCTATAGACATTATTCTGGAATCCAGTGAAGCAACATTCTTTTCGACCTCTTCGAGCTTAGAACTAGTATGAGGACTGGCTAGGGACTGGATATAAACATTTGTTGTGCACTAGCGTGGGAAGAATCAGAGTCCTCTAAGAAAGATATGTCGGTGTTCTCTTCACTGGCCCTAGTATATACAACCACCTGAAGGTTAGATGGATGGGACCCTGATGGTCCGTATTATTCTCTTCCAAAATGGGATTTGAGCCCAGATTATTTGCATGATCCTCATTATTTATAGAAGGACCCTCAAACTGAGTAGAATTCTCACTAGAACTCGGTTGTTCCAGCTGTCCACCCAAAAGGTTTTGTGTTTCGCCCATCTGCTCTTCATGAGCCCGGTGCTCATTATTTGGAGCCTGATGCTCATTATTTGGAGCCTGATGCTCCTCAGTTACATCGGCAATTTCCTCTATATTACATTGTTTGGACAACCTCATCAATCTTCTCTTTCCGCTGATCGGACCCTTGAGCCCGTGCTTGCTCTTTTTTGGCCTGAGAGGAAAATTCAAAATCAAGAGTCTGGGATTGATCTAATGCTGCTCCTACATACGACACCTCAGGAGCAACAATAGTTAAACCGGCTAGCACACGCTGATCCCTATGCTGCGTCGCTATTTCCTTGAGCTCCTTGTTGACAGATCGAATGCATAGATAATCATGGTTGACAGATGGTACGAGTAATTTGAAATTTTCCAGATGCTCATCAAAAAGCTTCTGGACTTCCGTCTCGTACAGACCCACGTTCTGCGTGCCTTTCAAGTATTTAAGAATACGCTTAACAGCCATGTAGTGTGATTTTTTCGGATCAGATTGAATCCTGGAATACATGCAGACCAAGAACATGATGTCTGGTCTGCTTGCTGTGAGATATAAAAGTGAACCAATCATCCCATGATATATGGTCACCTCAACGGCAGTTCCAGCTTCGTCTTTATCCAGCTTGATGGATGCACTCATCGGAGTAGCAGCCGCTGAGCATTTTTCCATATCGAACTTCTTGAAAAGTTCTTTGGTGTACTTCACTTGATTGATGAATATTCCATCCTCAATCTGCTTTACTTGTAATCCGAGGAAAAACGTCAGCTCCCCCATCATGCTCATTTCGAATTTAATCCTGCATAAGCTTGGAAAATTTGTCGCAAAGCTTGGAATTAGTAGAGCCGAAAATAATGTCATCAACATAAATCTGTACAAGAAAGACATGATCACTTTTCACAAATTTGAATAGTATCTTGTCGACAGAGCCAATAATAAAGTTATGGTCAATAATAAACTTGGACAGAGTATCATACTAAGCTCTTGGAGCTTGTTTCAGACCATACAAGACTTTATCCAGCTTGTATACATGTTCTGGTCTGGTACGATCTACGAAGCCAGGAGGTTGTGTAACATAAACTTCCTCGTGAAAGATGCCATTTAAGAATGCAATTTTACATCCATCTGATAAAATTTGAAGTTCTTAAATGATGCATAGGCTAGAAAGATTCTAATAGCTTATAATCTAGCTACTGGTGCGGAAGGATTCTTCGAAGTCTATGCCTTATTCTTGCCTATATCCTTGTGCTACCAGCCTAGCCTTATTTCGAACTAAGTTTCCATTTTCATCCAACTTATTTCTAAAGACCCATTTAGTTCCTATAATGTTTTGATCGTCAGGTCGAAGTCTATGCCTTATTCTTGCCTATATCCTTGTGCTACCAGCCTAGCCTTATTTCGAACTAAGTTTCCATTTTCATCCAACTTATTTCTAAAGACCCATTTAGTTCCTATAATGTTTTGATCGTCAGGTTTTGGAACTAGATGCCATATTCTACTACGTTCAAATTGATTTAATTCTTTTTGCATAGCGTCTATCAAGCTCGGGTCAGCTAAGGATTCCTCTAATTTTGTAGGTTCAAATGTGATATGAAAGTAGAATTAAAATATTCATTTATCATCTGGCCTCGTGTCCTAACATGTGCAGTAGGATTACCAATGACTAGCTCGGGTGGATGATTTTTATTCCACCGAATACCTGGTCCATTGAGGTAGATGGTTCGTGCTGTTCCCCCTGAGTCCCAGCTGGATTGTCTTGATTTCCGCTTGTTATGTTTAATTCATAAATCTGTCCATCAATATAGGTTCTCTACCAGCTTGATTGAAATCTGGACCGGCTCGCGCGACAGCTTGAATATCTATGTTTGTAATAGGCATATCTGGAGCGGGATGGTCATCAGCTTGAAAATTGTCGTGTGTCTCGTCGTCACTTGATTCGTCAAGATTGGTAGATTCCAGACGAGTACATAGATCATTTAACTTTGAGGCTGAAGTTGATCGGAAGCTGGTTTCATCGAACACCACATGAGCAGATTCTTCAACTGTAAGTGTCCTTTGGTTGAAAACTCGATATGCTCGGCTTACAGCTGAGTATCCCAAAAAGATACTTGCATCATATTTTACATCAAATGCTCGTAAGTATGTTTTTCCATTTATGTGTATGAAGCATCTGCATCCAAACACCTGAAATACGAGATATCAGGTTTCTTACCATTCCAGATCTCATATGGAGTAACTCCATGTCGCTTGTTTATCATCGATCTGTTTAGAGTATAGCAAGCTCTATTGACTGCTTCAGCCCAAAATTTGTTTAAAATGCCGGAATCAGCAATCATAGTTGTAGCAGCTTCTTTTAAGTTATGATTTCTTCACTCAGCCAACCTGTTTTGCTGAAATGTTCTAGCTGCAGAAAACTCATGTCTGATTCCAATATCATCCAGATAGGAAGAGATTTTAAAACTTAAAAACTCTGTCCCTCTATCACTCCTAATCCGTTTGACATTACAAGACTGATCATTTTGAAGACGTTTTAAGAGCTTGATCAGTTGGTCGGCAGTTTGATCTTTTGATTTAAAAAACAATACCTAGGTAAATTTTGAAAAATCATCAACTACAACAAGGGTTTACTTCATTCCCCCTAAGCTTACGGGTTTTGGACCAAAAAGATCAATGTGTAAAAGATCCAGCTTACGTGAGGTTTTGTCACTGCCTTTTGTTTTGAAAGTAGACTTTAAATGTTTACCCAGCTGACAGGCATAGCAAATCTTATCTTTTGAAAATTTTAGCTTGGGCAATCCATCAACCAACTCACGCTTACTCAAATTGGCAATAGTTTTGAAATTAAGATGGTTCATTCGTTGATGCCATAACCAACTCTTTGAGGAGTCAGCTACTAGGCACGTTTGTTCTGTATAAAATTGGTCTAAACAGCCGACATTGTAGGTGTTACAAGATCGATAACCAACTAACACAGTCAGACCTTCCGGATTTAGAACCGAGCACGTGTGCTTCTTAAATTTAACTGAGTAATTCCTGTCACACAACTGACTGATACTAATCAAGTTGTAGCATAGGTTCTCTACAAAGAGAATAGTGTTGACAGTGAAATTTCCATGGGTAAGCTTTGTTGGCGCAACGGCGGATCCGGATCCCGCTCCTGTGGGCACAGCGGAAGAATTTAATTAATTTGAGCCCAGGAACGGTCAATACAGCTATAAAATAATCAAAACATTCATAGAATATTTAGAATGTAACTTGATGGCGACTAGGCGCCTGGCTCCGACCAATTCCACGTGGGAATTGGCACTTCAACGGTTGAACGGCTGGATCAACGCTTAATCCGGTCTGCGACCAGAATCTCAACTACTTCGCCGATTTGCACTAGAATACCGACGAAAAATTTCATGGACGAAATCTCCTCGTCGAGATGGTCGGAACAAATTCCAACGACGGCGGGCGTCGACGGTGGCGGAAACGGCGAGGGAATAAGGGAGAGGGGAGGAGTTTGCTAAAAGATTTTGGTGTTTTTCTTTCTCACCATTGAAAGTGTCTACTCATTGCCATATTTATATATTGAGGGATAGAGTTTGATTTGAACAAAACAGTGAACATTCGGTTCAACTCAAACTGTGAACATTCGGTTCAACTCGAACAATGAACATTCGGTTCAACGGAAACAGTGAACATTCGATTCAAGTCAAACAGTGAATATTTGATTCGACTCCCTCGATTGTGGTCTCATCATAATCCCGATCAACGATCAGATATCACCGTTGTGCTCAGTTTACAAAACTGATCATTATGATGCAAAATCAAATTTTCGAACCACTAAATCTATATATGACAGGTTTGCTCTCGTTAGCTAAATATGGAAGTCCTACTCCCTTAGCTACTTTTAGGAAGTCATACTCCCAACCTTCCTCCTACTATACTCAACACTTTGAGTACCATATCCGTACGAGAATTGGGAAACCAGTGCTAGTGTGACCCTCAATGGTTCAGGGATACAAATAGCCATGGGCTCACAACATTTTCAACTCCGAAAACACATTTTAGGACTTGCCCATCGAATCATGGTAAAGCGTCTAACAACAACGCCCCATGATCCCCTAGGTATCACTGATAGTGCCTGCAAGAACCAGTCGGTCATGGTTAGCTTACAGTACAGTCCTTTCAACTCAAATATCCAGATCAGATCAACGACCATTGGTAAATCGAGAGTCGTTAGAGATCCAATAACCATGCATACATCTTGGAGATCAAATAGTGACATCGCATGTGTTACTAGGTAAACTCAGTACCTAAAACACATCTAGTACTCTGGCCAGAGATTTGTCACACTATTATCTCCTCAGATAGCATAGGATATCCACGCACAAGGGCGAGCGGTGAATCCTCGATAGCGAAGCATCAACTCCTACATGCATCGGGACCTCACCCAACCCCGCCACCTGATGACCCCAACTGAGTCGGTAAACGGGTCAAAGTAAGGCATCTATCATGTAGTGTCTAAATGATGTTTCGAGTAATAAGGACTAATCTGTACAACCAAGACCTCGAACTTAATCCACTCGACAAATGGTAACCACTAAAAAATTCCGAAGGAGGGTAGTTCAATAGATCACTAGGTCACTATCCATCTGCATGCTTAGAACTTCACTATGTTCCCTACCAATTAAACGTGGTACTTCGCATCGCAGATGCTAAACTCAGGATCGGGCTGCCCTTATCCTCTTTTGGATGGCCCAATCGACTAGTAACATGTTTAGAATACAAAGTGACTATTATATGCGTTTCATGATAGCCATCAAATCCACTATCACATCTGACATACACTATAGTGCATTCAAGGTCTTTATCCAACAATTGTAATCATAATAATGAGGATAAAAAATGCCATAAAAGAATGTGAATTTCATAAATAAAGATCATTTTATATATTCAACAAGGGCCCACACGCCACAAGTTTCCTAGTTGGACACCTACTATAACAGGTAGCTCTCGGGTAGGCCACAATATCCCGGATTATGTGGTATTTCCTCAGTATGTGTTTGGATCTTTGGTGAGACCTAGGTTCCTTTGCTTGCTTAACGGCACCCGTGTTGTCATAGTACACGGGGACTGGACCAACTCATTCAGGAATTATGCCCAAATCTTGGACGAAATTCCTCATCCAAACCGTCTCTTAGGAGCAGCTGATATTGCAATGTACTTAGCCTCAGTGGTTGAATCCGCGATAGTGTCTTGCTTGGAACTCTTCCAAGAGACAGCACCACCATTGAGCATGAATACAAATCCAGAGGTTGACTTTGAATTGTCCACATCTCATTGGAAGCTAGAATCAGTGTAGCCTTCCAATTTCAGTTCACCACCCCCATAGACCATGAACATATTCTTAGTCCATCGTAAGTACTTAAGAATATCTTTCACAGCCTTCCAATGCATTTGGCCGGGGTTGGCTTGGTAGCGGCTCGTGACACTCAGAGTATATGCGACATTCGGTCTAGTCGAGATCATATCATACATAATACTACCTATTGCCGAGGCATATGGCACACGTGTCATACTCTCTATCTCCTCATCAGTCTTCGGACACATAGACTTAGATAGAGTGATCCCGTGGCACATAGGTAGGTGTCCTCTTTTGGACTCTTCCATAGAGAACCACTTAATTATGGTATCGATGTAGGTCACTTGGATGAGTCCGAGCATCCTTTTCGATATATCTCTGTAGATCTGTATTCCTAGAATATAGGATGCTTCACCCATGTCCTTCATCGAGAATCTAATAGACAACCATACTTTAGTTGACTGCATCATTCCTACATCATTTCCAATGAGTAGAATGTCATCAACATAAAGTACAAGAATGTCACAGCATTCTTAACTACCTTCTTTTACACACATGCCTCCTCGGGATTCTTGATGAAACCAAAGTCTTTAATTGTTTCATCAAATTTCAGATTCCAACTTCTCGATGCTTTCTTGAGATCGTAGATCGATCTCTGAAGTTTGCATACTTTATGCTCACTTCCTACAGATGTGAAACCCTCAAGCTACGTCATATAGATCTCTTCCTTAAAGAACGCAGATTTCACATCCATTTTCCATGTCTCATAGTCGTACCATGCAGCTATGGCTAGCAGGATTCTAATCGATTTGAACACATATAGATCTCTTCCTTAAAGAACGCAGATTTCACATCCATTTTCCATGTCTCATAGTCGTACCATGCAGCTATGGCTAGCAGGATTCTAATCGATTTGAACATTACAACTGGTGAAAAGGTTTCATCATAGTCAACACCTTGCCTTTGAGTGTAACCTTTTGCGACCAGTCGCGCCTTGTAGGTCAGTAACTTACCATGTTGTATATCCATTTGCATCCAATAGGAACTATTTCTTCGGGAGGATTTACGAGAGTCCAAACTTGGTTTGAACTCAGATTGCATTGCTTCAAGCCACAAATTAGAATCAGCATCGAAAATTGCCTCCTTGAAGGTTCTTGGATCACATCCAACAGTTTGATCACTTTGATCATCTTCAAGGAGGAAACCATATCTAACAGGAGCCCTAGGAACCCTTTCAGATCTCCTAGGTGTGTCCATATAAAGTATTGGCCCTTGAGGTGCGGGAGATTCACTTGGTACTTCAGTTGGTTCTCGAACCTCTATGAGTTCTACTTTATTTCCTTTTCTATCAAGTAGAAATTCCTTTTCCAGAAAGGTGGCATTTCTAGAAACAAACACTTTTGTTTCATTGGAATAGTAGAAGTAGTATCCAATAAAATTCTTTGGATACCCAATGAAGTAGCATAAGATAGATTTGTTATCCAACTTATCTCCCACTGTATGCTTCACATAAGCAAGACATCTCCAAATCCTCAAGTACGAGTACTTGGGTGGCTTCAAAAATAAACATTTGTCAAACATGCTAAAAATCATTTTCTAGGCATTTAATTTTGATAAAATGTCCAAAAATCTCACAAATTCCAAAAATGCTTAAAAAACTGTTCATAATATCCTTAAAACATCTAGTAAAGTAATTCATGAATTTTGGCAGCCCCTATGACTCAATTTCCCAACTTTCCCAAAAATGCCCGAAAGGAACAGCTCTGCGCGACAAAACCGTAAAAATCATTAAAAACTCATTTCGTAACAAAATAACCTCAAATTTGGACCCAAGTGACCCTAACCGATGTACTAGCTTATTGAACAAACCGAATTCAAAAATATGTCTGAGATGACCACACTGACGCTCGAAACCCTACTGGTCGCGTACATGAACTTATCTGGGAGAGGCTAGGAACACCACTTCGAACCAGCCCCTTACCAAGCCCTCAAAAAACCCATGGATGACCCTTAGACCTGTTCCTAACCCCTCTGGACCCTAACCTAGTACATACGAGGCTCTTCCTCCTTCCACAAACTCTAGCCGTCATGCAAGCATGAACGGCTCACCCCATATAACCCACGACCTAGGCTACCTCCACTTCCCTCGGCCTCAAGGGCTCAGCATGATCTGTCCAGAGGCCGTTTCCAGCCATGCTTGGACCTCGCATGCCCATCCGAAGCCAAGGAAATCAAGGAAGAAGCCGTGACTCACAACTCACTCCTAGATCTCCTTCCTCTCGACACCAACCCTCTACCTCACATTCAGATCTACTCTTGGCTGCAAAATACATGAATGAATTACATTAAAAAAGCAGGATACGCATTAAAAGTGGATTCATCCAATCACCATAACATAAATAATCACACATATGTACATAGGCTTGAAAGGTGCATCAAGGAAGCTTTGTACTTGCCTTTCTTCGTTAAAACTTACAACCAAGATGATGCTTGTTGAGAGGAGGATGAAGGAGCACCACTAGAACCCATCAAGGAGGATGCTTGAAGCTTTAAAGGAGGAGGAAAGCTTGGGACAAGAAGAAGAGAATGGGGATGATGGGGGGAAGAGGGACGGCGGCTTCAAGGGGGTTGGGGCTAGGTTTTCTCCTTTTTTTTGTGAAAGAATTGTGTTGAATAATGGTGTATAGTAGGGTCTTCTTTGTGTTATATAACATAGTCAAAGTTGTTACTTATTAAAAGTGCTGACTAAAAAAAAAGGACTCCCTCTCCCTTGAATTTTCGAAAAATAGGGAAGTAGGTGGGGAGAATATCTTGTTTCCAAAAGGTGGTGAAGTGTGAGTGTAAAAGTTGCTACTAAAATTTTAAATAAAGTGCTAAGCACTTAAGAGTTTTAAATAACTTCCCACTATCCCATAATTTACTAAAATTTTGAGAATGGCTTAAAAGTCCTCCTTTTAAAATCTACTACCCTCAAAATTTCTAAATTCTTAAAAGTGAACTCAAAATAGATTTTTCAATAAGATTCTTCTACCGCGGTGTCCTCGTCGGCTCCTTTCCAACATCGCATCATCTAAATCAACAAATCACTAAAAAGAGCTCGAAGTCAAAGTTAAACTAATAAAAGAGCATTGATCATGCAATTAAATAAATAAATAATTAAATATAAGGCATGCGATTTAGGCAGAAAATTTCTAGGCGTTACACAAAGTCTTCTAGTAGAAACCTTCCCATCGAGGAAAAATGCGAGACGTAGGAGATTCAGCTCCGAACTTCCATAAAAAAATTGCAGCGTATTTTCTTTACTGTTTTCCGCACTAACATTCATAAGCACAGCATGATTGTTTAATACGCTTAAAACTGTTTAAAGAGCTTTCGAATATAAGAGTTTTCCGCATGATTTTAATTCATTACTCAATATGTATCTCGGTGCATTAACATTCAAGACTGAGCTATTGCAGCTCAAGATTGACGGAACCAAATCGCTTGCGCTAAACCAGCTCGCAGAGCAGCTGGTAATATGAACCAGCTCGCAGGGCTATTGGTCCAGATTCACAGCGATCTGGTTTCACAAGTTGCGTGCTGGTTTTCTAAATACCTAAATATTTTTAAATGATTTGGTTTCACAAGTTGATCTGATCGGGATATTGAGTTAAAATGACCGTACTGTATGCTAACCATGACCGCCTGGTTCTTGCAGGCGCTATCAATGATACCTAGGGGATCATGGGGCGATGTTGCTAGACGTAGCATGATTCGATGGGCTATCCGAAATGTATGTTCGGAGTCACAAATGTTGTGAGCCCATGGCTAGTTATATCCCTGAACCATTGAGGGTCACACAAGTACTAGTTTCCCAATTTCCGTACGGATATGGTACTCAAAGTGTTGAGTATAGTAGGAGGAAGGTTGGGAGTATGACTTTCGAAAAGTAGCTAAGAGAGTAGGACTTCCATATTTAGCTAATGAGAGTAAACTTGTCATATATAGATTTAGTGTCCGAAAATTTGATTTTGCATCATAATGATCAGTTTTGTAAACTGAGCGCATCGGTGATATCTGATCATCGATCGGGATTATGATGAGACCAAAATCGAGGGAGTCGAAACGAATGTTCACAGTTTGACTTGAATCGAATGTTCACTGTTTGAGTTGAACCGAATGTTCATTGTTCGAGTTGAACCGAATGTTCACAGTTTGAGTTGAACCGAATGTTCACTGTTTTGTTCAAATCAAACTCTATCCCTCAATATATAAATATGGCAATGAGTAGACACTTTCAATGGTGAGGAATGTTCACTGTTTTGTTCAAATCAAACTCTATCCCTCAATATATAAATATGGCAATGAGTAGACACTTTCAATGGTGAGAAAGAAAAACACCAAAATCTATTCAGCAAACTCCTCCCCTCTCCTTTCTTCCCTCGCCGTCGCCGCCCACCGCCGTCGAAATTTGTTCCGACCATCTCGGCGAGGAGATTCCGTCCATGAATTTTTCGTCGGTTTTCTAGTGCAAACCGGCGAAGGAGTTGTGATTCTGGTCGTGGACCGCATTTGGCGTCGATCCAGCCGTTCAATCTTTGAAGTGCCAATTCCCTCGTGGAATTGGTCGGAGCCAGGCGCCTAGACGCCATCAAGGTACCTTCTGAACATTTTATGAATGTTTTGATTATTGTATAGGTGTATTGACCGTTCTCGTGCTCAAATTTTTAAATTCTTCCGTTGCGCCCCAGGAACGGGATCCGGATCCGCCACTGCGCCAACAGTAGATAGCACCAGATATAAATGATATGTGATGCATGAGAACAGGTGAACACAACGGAGCTCAACGAAGCAACTCAACAGCTGGAGATACGAAGCTCAAGGAAACAACTCAACAGCTGGAGATGCGTAGCTCAATACATAGCCACTGCGCAGTACCAACGACCCAACATCCAACTCAACCCACTGGTGCACTTTCTCATGAGAGCGTGAGAGCTACCCACTCCATCCCATAGCAGCACAACCGATAGTGTGGGAACTACCCACTCCTTCTCCTAGCGGTGCAACCGAGAGTGTCGGAGTTACCCGCTCTGTTTTTGGCCTGCTCAACAGCACACTTCCTGTACTCGTGGATCAATCAAATTGGCTAGAAAAGGTACAGGCTCAACAACAACAAACTTCCAGCAAAGGATAACAAGGAAGGAGCTCAACAATAGCAAACGGCCAACAAGGGATTTTAGCTCAGCAACAACAAACGGCTAGCAAATGATCCCAAAGGAGGAGCTCAACATGTCATGCGTGTATGCAGAAATAATAGCTTGCAATATAACAATAGAACGTATGGAAGCAATAATAGGACACAGTACGCATACATACCTCAGAGCATAACAGCACGCATACAAATATATCCATGCCTATCTCAAAGCTTTAAAAAAAGCTCACATCTGTACCTTACGCAATCTTGACAAAATACCTCAACCAAGCTCACGAACAGAGCAGCTCACACCATAGTTGGCACACCACTCACGGCCAACAGCCAGGGCGGAGGAACACGCCAGAATCCATAAGGGAGGCTCTAATCTGCTAAGATACCTTAAGAATCAGTTTTGTGTAAGCTCACACTGCTCACGGCCAAAGCTCTCAACTCAGAACAACTACGACTAACAACAGGTACTATTCAGCTCAAAGGTTAACGCTAAGAACATAATCTAACACCAGCATAACACGGTTACCTATTTCGAAGCTCAACTCAGCTCGGAAATCACTACAAACAGCTCAAATCAATCGGGAAATCATGACAAACAGCTCACGCCGCTGCTCTTTGATTCCCTCAGTCCGGCATCCTCTCGACTCCAAACTGGTACAGAAACGTCGAGCTAGAAGAGGGGTTTCCAATCGAGGTACCCTCACTCAAAACTAACTGGCCAATCTCCAGTGATCTAAAATATACTGGTACGAAAGAACAGTATAGAGGGTTTGGAAAATATCTGTCGGGGGCTTTCAGAAGAAGATAAGGTGAAGTGTGGTAAAAAATGACTAAGTGTTGGTCAACGAGCGGTATTTATACCCACGCTCAACAGATCACAGCTAAAGTGATCCCAGATCAGCTCAGACCACAACACTGCGTTCAGCCCTGTCAAAGCAGCTCAACTTGAACTTTCCAACCAGCTCTCGCTCCCAACAGCTCAGCTATCATCTGTTCAGCTTACGCACGATGTTCAGATCTCACGTAAATACAGTTTACGAACCACACTCAGCTCTTGCCCAAATCTGTTTGCACAATCAGCTTGCGCCACAGGACAGTAGAATAGATCACACCAGCAGAGCAGGTCACGCTCTCCACAATAAATCTGACCATCCTAGCTGCTCAATACTGACCCAAAAGCTCTCAACAGCCTTTCTCAAAGCTGCTCTAACTCTATCAGCTTACGCCCAGACTAGTTTACAAAACAACTTGGACCTCTTGCTATCTGTCTACTCAATTCAAGACACTAGAAAAGTCCCTATCCAAACTGCTTAACAGCTCTGAGATATTTCACTGCCAACACACTAAAGACAGATCAGGTCACATGAGCTCAGCACAAGGTAAATCGCACAGTGCCACTAGACAGCTTACGTAAACTCAGGTTAGATCGCACCCTATCTATACAGCTCATGATTCTCTAACCAGATTACAACAACCAAAGCAGCTCGTGATGCTCTCAGCTCGCAACACCTAAGCTTAGAACAGCTCGTGAAAAACATAGCAGCACAGCTCACAGCAACAGGACAGATCACGCACTTTCCAGCTTACACTTACTGAATAGTTATCACCGAATTTGGAACCATAAACAGCTCTCGTCCTTCCTGATAACCACGAACAGCTATCGCGTAAGCTGAAGACCACAAACAGCATCGTGCAACATCCGTAATCTGATCCTTCAGCTCTGGGCACCCAGAACATCCCTAAGCTGAATCCAGCTTAGGCTCATACGGCAACCTCTCCAAGCTGCTCACTACTACGCTGTTATCCCAAAATAGCTCGTGGAAGAAAACTCCAACAAGCACAACGAAGCAGGTCAGCTCAGAACTGTTTTCTCAGGTCAGCACATGATCTTAGATCAGCACAAAGCATTCAGCTCAGCTTACGATCTCCCGAACAGTAAGCGATGTAAAAGTTCAGCTTACACTGCTCAGCTTAGCATACACCGATCAACTCAGGTCACACAACTCCACAACAGCTCATGCACCCAATCCAAGGTACGTACTCATACCATCTTGCGATGGTCAACCTAGCTCACGACACTACGCCCAAAATTTATATCAGCTCAGAGTGCTGCACTGGACTGGTTCACGATACAGCTGTATCAGTTCAGCTCATGTGCCCAGCACGGCTAAACCAAGCATAGTACTCACCTGTCAGCTTTCACCCTATCTAGTCCAGCTCATGTAAATACACAGCAAGCATCTAAGCTGGACCTCTCATGCTATAATACCAGCACACTCCGAACTGGTATAGTTCTCCATTAAACACCAAATACCTTACACATCTAAGCTCAGCACAGGTCACTCAAACAGCTCGTACCCGTGCTTGTCTAAACCACAACCCGAGGCAGTTTCCTCTATCAGCTTAGCATGAACCATAGGATCAGCTTGCGTCCGAGTTGATCCACCTCAACCGATACTCCTTAAGCTGATTAATCTCGGTTAGTTTACCATTAATCTGGCTGATTAGGTTGTTAATCACCTCGGCTAATCACAGTCCTCACAGACACTCGGTTGTAAGTTTTTCATTATAAGGCAGTAAACATCTCCTTGGAATGCACTTTTCATCCATATTATTGTGTGGGTGTTTTTAAGCTTTCGTTTTTGATGATGTTGAGGCTAGGAATTGATGTTAATGTGATGTATTTTATTTATTTATCATGACGAGTCTGCCTAGAATTTGAGGTTTGGGAAAGGGGTGATGGTTTGAATAAAGTGTGAGGTTAAGTTGGGTGATGTTTCAGGAAAGAGCGGGGACCAAGGGCTGCTGATGTCAAGGAAGAAGTGGAAGAGGTCAGAAATGGCCTACATATCATCCCATCCATGTTTCAATCCCAGCTTAGGTCATGAGTTGTACCCCATAAGCTTAGGTCATAAGTTGTGTTCCATAATCTTAGGTTGTAAGTTATGTTCCCTGCTTAAGTCATGAGCTATTTCGAGTCATAAGTTGTGTTAAGTCGTAAGCTGTCAGGTCATAAACTGGCCTGTAAACTGTATTGAGGTCGTAAGATGTGTTGAGGTCGTAAGCTGCGTTGGGTCGTAAGCTATGTGGTGGTCGTAAGCTATGTCGAGGTCGTACGCTGAGTTGATCGTCCTGAGCTTAGTTGATCGTCTTGAGTTGTGTTGACCATCTTGAGCTGAGGTGACCATCGTAAGCTGAGTTGACTACCGTAAGCTGAGTTGACCGTAGTTAGCTGAGTTGACCAGCGTAAACTGAGCGGTTTGTGATCTGATCTGCATACTCTAAACTGAGGGTACTATGTGCTGTTTTAGTGCATCATATGGTCCAAATCCTCGAGCTGATCTGGGTAGACGGTTGACCTGAGTACCGCGAGAGTGCGTGATCTGAGCCCTTAAGCTGAGCTGTTGAGGTGTGAGTTGTACTGGTAGCGTGTGCTGTTCTGACCGTTGTAAGCTAGCTGTGCGCTATTTGAGTTCTAGGGCTGTGAGACCTGAAATGTAATTAAGATTAATTTGTTAGAATTAATTGGTTTTTATAGATTCCTGGTGGTTCAGGTTTCTGTTTGGATGTTTTGTTTGCATTTTCGGGTCAGATTTCACACTTAGAGCAATTCTGGAAATTTTGGATTTTTTCGAGTTTGAATCTGTTGGTAGATTTGATGACGTCATGTTTTCTGTTGCGCTACGCAATTGCTGACGTAAGCTTTGCTATTGAAGTTTTGGTTGAGTTAGCAATCAGATGTGATGACGTAAGGTTATCTGTTAACGCTTGTGTTATTTTGGATGTTGGTAGCAAGTTCCTGTAGCGTGAAGGAAACGGTACCGTTTTGGTGAACGCTTGCGGGAGAGATCTGTTGTCAGCAATCGATGTTTTAGCATTAGCGTGCTGTCTTCAGATTTGTTGAAGTGTGCGAAGCTGCGTCGTTTTATTTTATGGAAACGCTGTCGTTTGGATAAGTTGGTGCGACGTCGTATTTGGTCTAGCGCTAAGGAGAGATCTGTTGTGAGTAGCGCGAGTTCTGGGAACAGACGTGAACGTTGGTCAACTCCCCTGTAGCGATTGCTGTTGTGTGCGTAGCGTGTTTCCAGCGTTTAGAGGTAGTGACCAGATTTGATGACGTGTCCTGAGCGACGCCATTTTGTTAGCGCATGCGTTATCTTGTAGAGGGATCTGTTCTTGTCGATGATTGATTTCAACCAGATTTCAGCAGTCACGAGATTTATTTAAGGAAGACTTGGTCTTTGATTTTAAGCACCAGATCCCATACTTAGCGAAATATTATCTTGGTTGTCGACCTCTGTTCTTCGAACCCTAGTACTGTTCACCGTGAGCTTTTCCGGTGAATTCCCGTCGTTTTCGACCGTTGTTTGGTACGTGCGAGGTAGCGTTGGACTCCCCTCGAGAAGCTACCATTCTTGGAGGCTTTTGTTGGTTAGAGCGAGATCACGAAGTTGCTGTCTTCGGCC